>CATIWR010168264.1:0-36749 GCA_949677035.1 Omphalea diandra | reverse complement strand
TAATTTAATAGGTTATGATTGGCTAGGATGGATATGTTCTTCTTTCAATTCGTATTCCAATTTCAACAAATGAGGCTAATAGTTTTACAGTAACAAAGGTATGGTCAAGTATGGGTTGCTCCATTAAAGGTTATTTGAGTCTTTTAAGTCTCCCACAAAACCTAAAGAAAGAAATTTGACTTAAATCTTCAAGTATTGCTTTTAGTCTTTTTTTCCATTAACTCCTATACTAAAAATAAGGTGTCATGGTGGAACAAAAAAGAAACAGGCCAAACACTTACAGGGAAGGATATACTTCAAAGATATTCCCCCTAGTAAAACAATTCTTTTATATGATAATATTAGATTGGCGAGATGAGAGAGAAAGCTTAGAAAGTAGTAAGGTATTTGTGGATCTTGCTTTACAAGTAGTAACTAGACCATTTACCTATCAAACAAATCTTACTCTCAAGGGAGTAATTGCAATATGTTCTACGAACATACAAAATACCAAAATTGGATAATTAATAGACTGTTCAGAGAATTATTGGTTAGATCATTTAGTTCACTATAAAAATCCTTTCTATGCTAAGTCAACCTAATCAACCAACGCAAAGTCACGACATTTATGACCTTAAGACCACTTTTTTTTTTCTTTCCTAGAGCTTACCTCACTATGTCAACTTGATGGATCAACTCCAACTATAACTGGGGTAGAAGATACCCTTAAGAATAGGGTGAAAGGGCATAGTGGTTAGTTAGTCTAATCTAGCCATTTAGAAAAGCATTTTCTTATCCATTCTTTTAGTTTTATTCTTACATTGTTGCACCTCTTTGCTTGCTTGATTGATGTTGATGGCTTTTCATTTTTAGTTAATATGATACCTCTAAAGTTAGCTCTAAAATAGGATTAGATTTTGCTCATGTAGTTGGTGTGGTAAAAAGAGATATTCTTGCTCCAAAAGCATACTACTTCTAAAATTGTCAAGGCTTTGTAACTAGCGATGGTTTACTCCAATGTTGCATGTCTTTTTAACTGCAACTTTGGATAGTTAGAACTTTCCTTTAATCTCCCATTTGAAGTTTGAAATTTGCTATCACTTTTATCTTGGAGTGGCTCACCCCTTTGTCATTTAAAGGCCAAAGTTGTTGAAGTGAGTCTAAAGGCTAAAGAGTGATCTTTGAATGTTACTGTGGATCCTTACTAATATTATAATGTAAGTTAGGTTCGAGTACTACAGGACTTAAACATGCGATTATTAGGTTAAAAGCTTAATGCTCTACCAATTGAGCTATACACCAAAAAAAGAGATGTAGTAGTAAATAAGGATTGGTGCGAAAAGAAAAAAGGATGACTTCTCTTTTTCACCATCTACAAAAAGGTCTTTTTCTTTCCAATTGTCATATAATTCATCATAAAGCCTTACTTAAAGACAAATAAGGGGAAGAACAGTTTATCTATGTGATTACGGTCCTTGTTGGACGTTGTTCTAATCGAACACTTTTTTTTCTTTGTGTAATTTCATTTTACAAAACAAGACTGACGTTCGACCATCCCGCGAAGGGTTGTAAGGTTGGACTAAGTACAAAGAATGAATCTACATCTGTGTATGGTAGTTATTGGCCTTTCAATTACTCTAGTGCAATGTAGTGACAATTGATTACAAATTTGACAAAGGTAGGATGCCTAGTCAAAGGTCTAATACAATTGGTATCAAGTGTGTTTGTTTTAGCTTCTGAATAAGAATGAGAAATAAGCAGTGATGCACCATCCTTACTACTATGTACGTTGATAGATCCATCCAATTGAACTCATACTCAAAGGAGAACCACAAGTTTTTGGGGTCGATGAAATAGAAAGTATTAGCATTAAGAAACTTATTGGGGTTACCAGTGAAAGAAAGAGCAAGAGATTCATATTCATAGCTGAGTTTACTAAAAGAGGGACCAACCTCATCATGGTGATTACAAAGCATCTCTAATTGATCACCTTTAATATGACATGTTCCCTCTCAATTATATGATCAACGACATTAGTCATAGTAAGGCCATTCTTCTTTCAAGCACTAATCGAATCAGATGTTTTTGTCAACATGTTACGAGGCTCTAGTTTTTAGCAGGTCACTATTACTTTACGTAAAAATACAAACATCTAGGCAAGGGAAAGTGCACCTAGTGCAAATGTCTTATTCTTTTCATGACATGACAATCAAAATGGAGAGCCTACCTACATACATGATTAGAATCACTACATTTTGCAGTAGAGCTATGAGTGCAATTCATCTTTGGTGTATTCGTTTGTAGCGAATAAGGCCTCTTTCTCATTGATCAGTTTGCCTCCGCTTTATGACAATAGTTTTTTCATGATATACTAGTTTTTTCATCTTCGTGTATGTGTGTATATATAAATGAACTATAAAATTATGTTAAATGTATCCCATACAGATAACTATTAAGAAGCATTCCACTTATATTTAATTTAAGGAAAATTACCTTTACCTAAAGTCATTCTAATGATAATATTAATAGTTTTTCTTTAATACTTTTTCTTTGTATCTTATTTTTATTCATATATATTGTTTTGTGTTTTTTTTTTTTTTTGTGAAGCATCTTAGAAGAATGATTATCTTCATTTCCTATTATTGAGTTCTCAAGTAATTTAGTGAAATGTTAGTGCTTTAAAACACATTAGACTCGAAATGTTTTGATATTCATGTAGTAAAAAAACTTTTATGGTCAATTTTTTATTTGAAGAGTTTTATTTTTTTTTATTATATACTAATTTATTTAGAGAAGATGTTATGCAATTGATTTTTAATAAAAATTATACTTAGTAATTTAAATAAGTGTGCTTGTGAAATAAAATTTTATTATTATTTTTCAATTGATTAGATAATATTATATATTATGTAAAAATTACATTATATTCTAAATTATGATCTAAAAATATTAGGATAACCAATTCATTATGTTGGATATTTGATTTTGTAGATTTATTCAAAATTTTAAAATTTTGAAATGATGTGATTTGAATTGAATTGAAAAAATAATTAAATATTTGATTCATGAACACTGTAGGTAATACTAAATCTTAGTTATTTATTTTTCATTTGAAATGTTAAAATTACCTGAGTATGATAGGTTATATTGTGCAATATATATAAAATTGAATCCATCTTTAACTAATTAAAAAAATTTTAAACCTCAAGAATGACAACATAGCACAATAAAACTAAAACGTATCAGGGTAAAAATATATACTTTTAAAATGAGAAATTGACTATTCTACTATCAAAATGCAGTCAATAAAAGTTTAATATTTTATCTCTTATAAATTATCCCACTAGAAATCAACTATTAACTAATCAATATATAATTAATTTTGATCTTAGTAACTATTTACAATAAATGTTTATCATTTATAAAGTTAATATTTTAAAAATTATTTATAATAAGTGTTTGCAATTTATCAAGTTAATATTTTGACATGTAAATAATTAAACATTATATTATTTAGCTAGAATTATAAAATAATCAATTAAAAAATATAAAATCAATAAATACATATAAAAATAAAATGCCCAAAAAGAATTAAAATTATTTATTTATCTAAATTAAATAATAAAATTTTAAAAATAATTTAAATTAAATTATTTATTAAAATTATTAATTTAATATTTTATGTATTAAATATAATATAATATAAAAATAAGAAAAAAAATTATAAACAATTTTATAAAATTTTGACACTATAATTCACCTAACCCATAAATTAGCAACTAATAATTTACCAATATGATTCTAAGAAAAAAAAACTTTATTAATATGATTGATTTACCTTAATATCTACAATCTTTTTCTCATCATCTCAGACATCTAAATATAAAAATGAAAAAAAAGATCATTGTTCTCCTTTTTTTCATTGAAAATAGAAGATTTTACATCAATCATATTCCAATTATGATCAATGTTATAAAAAATTAATTATTCTCTCATTTAATTATTTCGTTACTCGATTGAATTCTATTATTTGCATTCTTATTCATCTAAAATGAGGGGTGAGTACGAGATTTGGAGATTCTCGAATTGGATCGAATAACTGAATTAAATTGAACAAAAACTGAAAATCATCGATGTAAATAATAAAATATTTGAACTAAACTATACCAATTTTTTAATTTAGACAGTATCAAAGATTTTATATTATTCAAATCGATAATCAAATTAAACTGTATCGTAACTATCCCAAACCAGAAAAATCGAATTGAACTCTATATATATATATTAACTCATCGAAAATTGCTAGATACATTCTTTTTACCTTCTCTTTATTATAATAATATGTGACACAATTTAAAATATAAATTTTTATTGTTCTCCTCATAATGATATGATTTAAAATATAATTTCTTTTATAATTAGAAAATATAATAATAATACTAATCACGGATTATTATAATAGAGAAAATATAATATAGAAAAAATATCTAGTGTTCTTCTTTGCTCACTCAATTAGTATATCCTATTAATAATTACTACTTTAATAACTAATAATTAAACTGTTTATTAATCATTAATTATAAACTAAACATAAACATTAATATATATATATATATATAATAAGTATTTTAATTAATATATCCTATTATTAATAAATACTACTTTTAATAATTAATAATTAAATTATTTATTAATTATTAATTATAAATTAGTTATAAAAATTTAAAATAAATTCAATCTAACATTTGCTACATATTTTATAATTTATTAAATTATCATTTATTTATTTTAATTGAAAATATAAAATTTATTTAATTTAATTCATAAAAATTAGAAATGAAATGTTTAATATTTCAATAAATTGAGAATCAAATTAGACCGAAGATTCAGAATGGTAAGATTCTCCATTTTTGATAAATCTCCAAATTGAAAGGAACCATCCTCGCCAATCTAAAACATAGCTAACTAGCAATTCTCCAGTCACCGGCGATCGAAATTCTCCAGTCTTCACTTTCTAATATCGTATCCTAACTCTCCGATGATGGTTGGTACGTATATAGTAATTTCTCCTAATTTACCACTTACTACAAAAATTTGATGATTTTTCGTCTTTGTATGCGGAAAACGAAAGGGACACAACCGGAGCGAGAAGAGAAAGTATCGTTAGAGCTATCTGAAGAGATTCTTCAGAGCATGGAAATTGGCATGGTTTTCAGAGATTATGTATGTAATTTCCTATTCATCCTTGTTTTAATTTCTTTTTTTTTTCAACACCCTAATTTTTTTTGTATTATTAATAGAATGGTAGAATCAGTTCTATGGATTTCCACAAGACATCAAGTTATTTAGTAACTGCTAGTGACGATGAATCCATCCGCCTCTATGATGTTGCCACTGCAACGTAAGCTTCACTTTGTCTGGGTGTTGATTTGTTAAAGTTTCTGTTTTGATTTGTTCAGGTAGCAATCAGTTTCTTGTTACTTTTTTTTTTTTTTTTTCTAAATCTTTAATTCAACAAAAGTTCCGGTTGTTTTTTTTTTTCTTCGTTGTAAGATGATTGCTTGATGTTGTTTGATAGCAAGTTTTTGTTACCTTCTGTTGGTTACAGTTTGATATTTGCAGCTTGATTTGAATGCTGATTATAGCCGCTTTAATCTCCAATGTTCCTCCTAGAACTGTCCTTTTGTTGGCAACATAGCCAAGTAATGCTTTCTTTGTTGCAGAAAATGATGTTTGTGTTTTTGAATTTTAGGATTATGCAAATGCTTAATACCAGCTGAAAAGTGTTAGCATTGTTCCCCCTGCTTTGGCTCGTGTGGTTCAAAGGTTGAACGTTTTGCATACTTTGTTGACCTTTTTTTCTTTTTTGGATATCTCAAGATTTCTTAAAGGGAATGGAAGATGCTAAGATTCATTAATAGGCAGGCATCCAACCATTTAATTATTTGCCCAATGTCTTACATGATTATAAACTTGTTTGTATGCCTAATTTATATGTGCTGAAATTACTAAAGCCAATGGAGTCTTTTACTCCTATCATCTTCAAATCAGTGATGTTATGTGGTGAAACCTAATTCTCATATCCATCGTACTGACATGTTGTGCTCTATGCTTTATTTTAATTACTTTCTATTTTTAAAGTTTATCGGCATGAATTATTCGAACACTTTTTCCATTTGCAGTTGTTTAAAGACAATCAATAGCAAAAAGTATGGGGTTGATCTGGTTTGCTTTACTTCTCATCCTACAACTGTTATATACTCCTCTAAAAATGGATGGGATGGTATGTTTATCATAATGATATTTGCATTATAAAATTAGAATTTGGATAATTTATTTATCTTCTAAGATTAGATGATTCATTCAGAATCATTGCGGCTTCTCTCATTAAACGATAACAAGTACTTGCGGTATTTTAAAGGGCATCATGACAGGTTTGGTATCTGATGTACTTGCATTTTGTTCCACTTTAAAGTGATTGCTCATGTTGCAAATATCTATATGATAAAAGTGACATGTCATGAATTTGTTTAAAGGGTTGTGTCACTTAGCTTGTGCTCTCGCAAAGAATGCTTTATCTCTGGTTCTCTTGATCGAACGGTTCTGCTTTGGGATCAACGAGCTGAAAAGTGTCAGGTTGATATCTTAAGATGTAGACACTTAGCTAAACAAGCTTTCCCTACTCCTCTCAATTCTGATATTATCTGTGTTCTAGGGTCTGTTACGTGTACAAGGAAGGCCTGCTACAGCATATGATGATCAAGGGCTGGTTTTTACAATTGCCTTTGGAGGATATATAAGAATGTTTGACTCTCGCAAGTATGAAAAGGTTAGTAGTTATCCTGGAATTTTCGGGTGTTAGCTACTGAAAAAGTTTCATTCTTTAACATACTGTATATCATCCACCTAAATTGTTGAAATTAAACTTCTATTAGGGTCCATTTGACATCTTTTCTGTTGGGGGAGATGTATCTGATGCACATGTTGTAAAGTTTAGCAATGATGGGAGACTTATGCTCCTGACAACTGTGGATGGGCATATTCATGTACTGGATTCATTCCGTGGCACACTTGTAAGTACAGCACTTAAAAACTGTATCTTTCTCTTTAAATTAAAGGTTATTGAACGTTTAAGGTTGGTTGTTCATGTACACTTGATGCAGGCTTTTGACATGCTTCTACTTTTGCTGTTGTATTAGTTATCAACATATAATGTGAAGCCAGTTTCATCCAACTCTACATTAGAGGCTTCTTTCAGCCCTGAGGGAATGTTTGTTGTGTCAGGTATTGCTGGTTCTATTAGCTCTTTAGTTGGACACTAACTTGAATTTTTTTATCTGATTTTCTTCCTAAGTTTTCTCATTTCTGAAAACATTCTTGTTGAAATAATTATGCATTGAATTGCAAGTAAATTTCCAATAGTTGTACAAGTAAATGTTTGATCCG
The DNA here is from genome assembly GCA_949677035.1 of Omphalea diandra. Lineage (NCBI taxonomy): Eukaryota > Viridiplantae > Streptophyta > Magnoliopsida > Malpighiales > Euphorbiaceae > Omphalea > Omphalea diandra. The sequence goes on along the minus strand of CATIWR010168264.1, from coordinate 29,324 downwards.
TCTCTCTCTCTCTCCTTCCCCCCCTATTTGGTTTGTTGCCGTGGTGGAGGTTGGAGGGGAAGTGATCGGAATCGCAGCAAGTGCTAGGTACAGTGGGGCTTCAGTGAAGCTATATATTTTTTTGTGCCGTTAATCATTTGTAACTTGGAATGAGGAGTACCTCTTAGAGACTATGTCCATAAAATCTGAGGCATAAGATCATTATTCAGTGTGAACAAGATATAAATTGGATCTAACTTTCTGTCAAATTCAGTATTACCTTGGTTTAGTATTTTACATAATCTTGCTATGGTGACTGCTTATAACTTATTCCGCTTCTGGTATTTTGACAGGATCAGGCGATGGTCGTGTCCATGCTTGGAGTGTAAGAAGTGGGAAAGAAGTATGATAATTTACTTTCTTTTGTCTTGCATATCTTTGAATCTGTACCCCCCCAAAACACACAAAAATTGTTTCCAGGTAAACTAAAACTTAGTATACAATCAGTCCTCCAACTGATTGTATATTCAAACGAGCCCCTGAAATCTCCAGTTTGATGATAGCGAATATGATGTTGCCTAAATGCCAACCTTTCAGCTTTGAACCCCAGAAGTAAATAGCATATGCTTATTACTTGTTATACCAAGATTTTACTACCTAGGATCAGATTTCAATCCTTTTTCAGACAATGGTTGCATTTATGCCCTTGTATGTTGCATGTATTTGGGATATTGTGTACTATCTGTTGTTAAATTAGTACACAATGCTACCAAATTGATTTTTTAGGGCTCAGTAGAACACCTTGTCTGTTGGTGGGCTGCATAGTAATAGCTTGGAGTTCAAAGGCTTTTTAATAGGTTTTGCCGTTGAAATTTTACATCCAATAATATACAGGCATAAATTACGACTGAAATTATTGGAATGCTGAAAACAATTGGGGATCAAATAGATCTGCAAAAGTATGTTATTATTTTGGTGATTTATTTTGAACATTAATGTGAAAATTCTATAGATGCCTGGTTGGTTTTGAGAAGCAGACGAATGAAAATTTAGTTGTCAGTATAAATTTGGAATCCCATTGCCAATGTGTATTTTGTAATTGAATATAAAAATTGTAAGTTTTAAGTTGAACTCCAGCACCAAATCTGTCTTAATCCCTTTAAAGACCAATGGTATTAATTAGCTGTAAGTTTGTAGCTCCAGTTTGCCTTCTAGAGAAACAATTGATATTATATTTGAGAATGGTGCACCTGAAAACTTATGCCTGAACATATCAAAACTCTTATCAGGTTTAGTTTTTGCTTTCCTAATTCCTTTTTACTAGTACTATACTGGTTGCTAGACGTGGTAACATGTTATCTATGCTATCCAGGTTGCAAGTTGGATGACTTATGAAACTGAGCCTCATGTCATAAAATGGGCCCCTGGAAGTCTTATGTTTGCTACAGGGTCTTCTGAGCTATCGTTTTGGATTCCAGACTTGTCTAAATTGGGAGCCTATGTTGGGAGGAAGTAGAATTGCCTCTGAAAAGGGACAAACCGTGAAGTATAAAGCAGTCATGAGATTCTCTTCTTTGAATAGTGAACTTACTGGGTGAATTCAGGGTCCATGCCAATATTCTTTATATGTATATATTTTTTGTTCTTGCTGTTGCCTCTTTAACTTGGGGAGATTTCTACCAATAGAATAAGCAACTGTGCTTCATAAAGAAATCTATTAAAATAAGGATCTGTAAGTCAAATCATTGGATGATTCAGATGCTACCTTCCTGTCTAGTGCATACTTCACATCAGCGAAGGTGTTCTGAGAAGTACTTTGTGGTTAAGGTATTGAAATGTAACTTTTTACAATCTTTAATGACCACATTGTTATGTATTCCTTGTCAACAGCAGTAAGGCCATTTTAAATTGCATCTGCAGCTTTTAATTAACATCTGCTCTGTAGGTATATTGATTCATCATCTCAAGGATTCAATCTGTTATTAACATGCTCTAGTTGGCTAAGTTGTAAACTTTCTTTTACCCTCAAGCTTGCTTTGCATGTACTTTTGTAGCTTTAAATAGACCCTGCATTTGTCAATGCGAGTACTATGGTCTACCTGTTTCAGTTTAATTGCCATTCTTTCTGTATTTATGGTCATAACATAGATAGAGATTAATGCACTGAACAAGTGAGCATTTTTAACTATGGTAGGTTGCCTCAGAAATATCGTCTATCCATGGCCATTTTGCTTGCTAAAGAGGTGTGTGTCACAGCGTCCTATATTTGTAATTTTAATTGATGTAGAAAAACATTGTGGATCGTGTAAAAATGCAATGTGGCAGCTATGTTTTTTCTCTGAATTTCCAGGTGGTTACAGCGTTTGTGATGCTAATGAAACAAAAAGCCCTTCAAGAGTTTTGCCGTTTGTTGGGGCAAAGTTGTGGCCATCGAAGAAATATGAAGCGGGAGCTCTGGGTTGTCAACATTGATCACTTAAATTTCATTTGGTATAGTGTGACTTGGCTTCATATCCTCTTGAATTTCCAAACTGAAGAAGAGTAATGTGCTTGCTGTGCTTTCCTCGAAGCAATTTTGGAAAAATCTGACCAGCAATTGATAACCTTGGGTATCAGCTTTGTGTATCAGTTAAAGAAGAATACATCTAAGTGCCTTTCATGGTGATTCTTCTTCTCTTTCAAAGAGATGGAGTAGAGCTAAATTCTTCGTGAAATCTTTCAATTTACTCAAAAGGTCTATTAGGAAGGTTGCTTGACCATACGAATCACCTTTCAAACTCATCCGCTTTCACAACAACAATTGCCAAACTCCATATTTGAACTTTCAACGCAACGTTTATAAAGTCAAGATGGCGGGAGAGCGCTGTGGACAAAAAATCCGAGAATAAAAAAACATGAATGATTATGAAAAACTGCAAATTAATAAAAAGGAAAGGGAAACGTTGCCTTCAGCAGTGTTTTAGAAACTGGAGGCTTAGGTCATACTGGTAAAATCAAAAATTGAATAATTAATTGATTTGATGGGTTCTAAATTTATTTTTAAAATTATTTTTTCTAATATTAAACATTATAAATATATTTTTATTTTTAAAATATTTTTTCTCTTTTTTAAAAGTATTTTAATTAACTTTGATGTTTTTTATTCATGAACCAATTAAATCAAATTAATTGAATCAATCGAACCAATCAATCTGAGAATCAACTAACTAATCAATTTACTGATCAAATTTAAAAATATTAGCCACAAGCTAGGAGTGTGCAAACAGTCAATTTGGTTTGTTTGATTCGATTTTTTATTAAAATCAAATAAATCAAATTTTATATTTCTCAAACCGAATCAAATCGAAAATTTTGAAAAAACTAAATCAATTAAATCAAATTTTATATACATACAAACCGAATCAAACCGAACCTATAAAATTTTAGTCCAGTTTAGTTTCATTTAAATAAATTAAATGTATTTTAAATCTATTTTAATTCAAATTGATTTGATTTATTAATAATTTTGACTTATTCGATTTTTACAATTTTTTAACTGAACTGAAAATCGAAAATCAAAATTTGTTTTAAAATAAAAATCAAACCAAACTTATTTTTACTAAAGAATTAAACAAAATCGACTGAATTAAATCGATTTAATCAGTTTTTTTTATCCAGTCCAATTTTTTCTCATCCTACCACAAACAGCGGCAAATGTCACTAATTTCTAAATTCTCTCTCTAGGCTAATCTTCTTTTATGTTCCACCTTTTAAATCTTTCTATCTATTTTAATTTGTGATACTGGTTTCACTCTCTCGAGCTTAGGAGTAGCAAACAAATGAGATTGAGAGGTTCAATTTTGAGTTAATTTTAGATCATATTTTTTTCGGATAAATTTGAATCAAGTCACTTCAAATTATGAATTGGGTCAAAGTACAATGACAAATTTAGATTATTGTTTTATTAATTTTTTTATTTTAGATTAGATTGGATGTAGTCATTTTTTTATTTTGATTTTGAAATAAAAAAATTATTTTAATTTTAAATAAATTTTAATTATTTAAAATAATTTAAATCAAATCAAAAGGATTGACTCACAAGTTAGGTCGAAATTAAATCAATTTGAACTAATTTGTGAGTCGAGTCAAATCAAATTTAAACCAAATTATTTTAAAATTAAATTGAATTTTTAAATTTAACTAGATATCATCACCTCTACTCCAGCTTACTAGCTTCTAATTGCTCATTGCTACCATCATTTCATTCTTGAAATTTTCATAATTAAAAAAAATACATTTTTGATGCGGAATCTTATTTCATGGACTAAATACAACAACAAATTAAATTTTATAACCCCTTAGCAACTCCAACCATTTCCTTAAAAGCTTCACAGTTAATATTTTATTTATTTATTTTTGTTGAATATTGAGAGCTATATATTTAGAGTCAAATGGAAGGAGATTAAGGATGCATTCACTCAATGTCTAGTATAGATAAAGCAAAATATGTACAGTTCCACAAAGAACTTAAGTATACAATGGCAGAAGTTTGAAAGTGGCAAAAATAGAAAGGAAACAAACTAAGGAAGAAGTTTTTGGAACCCTTTTCATAAAATTGGATAAAAAAAAAAAAATCATGATCCATTTATCATGCCTCACATTACTTGTATAGAACATTACGTACTTGAACCGTAAAAAAGCTTTGAAGATCTTGTAGGATACACAAACCAAATCTCTAATACAATCCATCAACTAGGATTAGAGGCAATAGAATGTATCTTGACCCTTGTCTTTCAAAAGCTATATGCCCTAAATGACATTAGGGGTCATTCCATGCCACAAATTTCTGAAAATCTGTCAAACTAAATGCAGAGTACATCCACCCAAAATCTTGTAGATAGAGACCTCACCCATTCTATACTACTGATTCTGCGGCCCTATAACACAATCAAGAAAAAAAAAAAAATTGAGGACAGAATAAGTCGTTGTTGCTTGTGAATGTCTGATTACATCAGTACATTTGATTTCTGCCTTCCAAATTCATTAACGTTTTTTTCATTTTTGTGACATTTGATTTCTAATTTTGTTAAAAGGTCATATGTTTATAAGCCTGAAAACTACATGTTGATGCCCTTAAAAGTTTTATGTATTTATTTGTACTTCGATTCTTTGATACTGGGTTTTTTATTTTTTATTTTTATTTTTAAGATTTTGTGATAAAAGAAGTCAAATTAATGAGAAATTTATTAATACTAGAAATTATTAAAAATACATTTATTTAAAATAATCACTTAATATATAAATATAAAAATAAAAATAAAAATTGTTATTTCTTAATGTTCTATATGTATTTGTGAATATCTCATTAGTTTCATATTTAATATTAAAATATATTGAAAGTGAACAAAATTAAATTTGAGGACTCAATATGAATGGATTTAAATATAATAATTCAGTAAAAAACATGTAAAATTTAATGGTCTATTTACTTGTAGAAAATAATTTTTTATTTTTTATTTTTAATTTTTTTTTAAAATTTCTATGAAAACAGTTCTTCATTTAAAAAAAATGTTTGTTTATTAAAATAAAAAATTATTTTCCATTTTAAGAATTAGAAAACATGTTTCATCTTCTGGTATTTTATTTCTAATTTTCATTTAATTAATAATTATATTAATCATTAATGAATATAACTAATTAATAAAATTTTCTTTCTAGCTATTTCTTCAAAGAAGCTTTTAAATAAAATAGATATTATAGAAAAATAAAAGAAATATGAAATATGTAATCTTATTAAAATTAGCCTAAGTTGAACCACGATGTTCAAGCTGTGGAAACGCTAGCCAAAGAAGGGGAAAAGAAAATGCCTAACGGGGGATTGTTGAGCCACAATGTTCAAATTGTGAAAAATTTCACCTTTTTTTATTTAATTTATAATAAAGGAAAACAATGTAAAACAAGTTGAGAGTGTTTTCCAAATATAATTTTATTTTGAAAAAATTGTTTTCATTTTTTATTTAAAAAATTGTTACATGTGAATACAATATTTTATTTTCTATTTAAAAAAAATTCAAAAAATAACCTCAATTTTCTAAAACAAACACACTATGCAATATTATCATAATATACACTTTTGCTATCCTAAACCCATAACATTAAATATTTTTCTCATTAAAGTGGTCAATTCAGCATCATAATAATAATAATAAAAAGAAGGAAACTGCAATGTGCAAAATGTGATTCGCGACCTATAATTTCACCAAGGCTTCATTTATTCTACAAAAATATTTATCAAAAAATATTTTTTTGTATTGGACATGCTTGAAAAAATTAGTCAAGGTAAAATATTTTTCTACTCTATAAAAATTAAATTATTTTTAAGAAATATGATTTGTTCCATTCAAAATAGAAAGTTATTTTTCAAGTTTTGATAAATTCATCTAAAGAAAATAAATACATAACTATTATGGTATGTTTAGTTACAAAAAAAAAAAAGTGAAATCAAATCTCATTTGTAAGATGGATATTTTAGTATTAAAAAATTTTTATTTAATATATTTCAATGGGCAAAGAAATCGAATTCAAATATTAATAAAGTTTTCATAATTAGCACAATGTACAATAGCTTTATAATAGCAAGACATTACAATTCTTTTAGAATCTCATTTTTAAGTTTTTAAAGTAAATTAAAATATCAAACATGAAAATTATGATGTACCACAAATGTCCTTGAATATATTTATTATTATCAATCATTTGATAACTAACGTTTAGCATTGGCACAGTGATCAATAAACTAACAAAATTTTTTATTTTTGATATATTTTTTATATTAAACTATAAATAGTATAAATATAAAATATTTATAATTAATTTTTCTTATAATCTTATAAATAAAGAAAAATACTATTTTCTAAGATATTTCAAATATAAAAACAACATATTCTTTAAAAAAAATATTTTCTTATTTTCGACGAGAGAAAAGGAGCGTAAGAGAAATGATGTTTGAGAATAAAGTAACCCTTGAGAGTGTGGCAGGTGGGTGTGTGTGCATGAGTCCAACATATCTATTTACGTAAAGACATAGAGAAGCTCAAACTTCTAACTATTATATATATATATATATATATATATATATATATATATAGGATTTCCTAAAAGAAAAAAAAAAATATGAGGTAACCCGCAAAAGACGGAGGACTGGTGGAATAGTAGCTCTTTGATGCGTAGGGGAGTCATGATTTCTGCATTCGTGGCCCAACGTAACGTAGCTCTGTTAATACACATGAAAAACCTAAGAAACCAAACAGTTTAATTCATTTTGTAGGGTAAACAGTTAGTTACCATAAAAATTGGAAGATTTTTGGCACAGCTCACTGACGACAGATTTTCTTGGCATAGGCGTTATATAACTGATCTCTACTCGTCTTACAATGCAGCCATAAATTTTGTATAAAATTATAATATTATTTTATTTTCAGATTATATATATATGTAATTCATTAATTTTATTTCCATTACAACTAATCTAAGTTTCATTATAAATAAAGTTTCCCAACTTGATAATAAAGCTTTTAAAGTAGGGAAGCAGAATGTTAACTTTTTTAAGAGTCCATGTTCATTACATTTAATGGTGTTAGATTACAATTTATAGGAAAACTATTCTTACATTAACAAATTAGAAATAAAAATTCTATTTTTATAATGGAATTTTGGATTTAAAATTTTTTATTTGGCATATTTGGTATATTTTTATACATAAAAAATAAAATTCAAATATTAACCGAATTTTTATAATTATATACATATATAATAATCTTGTACTTTATAAGTAAATAAATCAATTTAAGCAATAAAATTTAAAAATAATATGACATTTTAATCATTTTAAAATCTTCTTTTTAAGTTTTTGAAGTAAATTAAGATATCAAAAATAAATTAAAAATTCATTCTATTTTTTTGGTGTACTAAACATACATTATGATATATTTGACTGTTAGACGCCACAAATAGGTTAACTCATTTTTCGGGTCATGCCATTTGTTGATTTGATCATATTTGGATTGCTTGGATTTCAAGCAAATTCGGATTACCCATTATACAAAAATAATTTCTAGTAGTGTTCAAGTTTACACTTAAATATTTCTGGTCAGTTAAGGGGACATTTTGTTATTCACTTTTTTCTTAAAAAATGTCAATTTAGATTCTTTATTATTTATGTAATATTTTTTTTATAATTTATTTTAAAAGAATAATTTTTAATTTTTTTCTTCATTAGATATATTTTATATAAATAGAACTTGATTAAAAATTTTTATTTCATTTAAATTCTTAATAGATTAAATATAATTTATTTTTAAACAAATGACTATAGATAATGAAAATGAATAAGTTTATATATAATTAAAATAAAATATTTTTTATTTTTAAAATAATTTTTAATATTGAAATCAGATCGATCTACTAGTCAAGTCAAATCAATTATTATTCAGTATTTTTAAAATGTTCATTTAGATTCTTTATTATTTATATAATATTTTCTCATAATTTATTAAAAATAATTCAAAAAAATCACTTGTAAACAGGTAGATTTTATATAAACGTAACTCGATTAATTTTTTATTTTATTTAAACATTTAATGAATTAAATATAATTTATTTTTTAAGAAAATAAATGTATAATGAAAATGAGTAATTTAATTAAATTCATTTAGAATTGAAATAAAAAATAATTTTTAATTTATAAATAAAATTTAAATATTTTAATGATTTAAATAAAGTCATTCTAGTTGATTTGCGGGTCAAACCAAGATTGAATCAATTCACATTGACCCATGGACTAGATTCGAGTTCGGTTGAGTTGGACCTGAAAATTTTTAAATAATTTTAAGTAGGATTATTTCAAGTTGTCTTTTGAATTCAATCAAAATTGTTATCTATATTAGTTATTGAGAAATGAAACCTCATTTTAAGAAAACTTTTTTATTATTCCAATGTTTTTGTTTAGTATATCATGTAATAAGAAGAATAATAAGATATTCTAATTTTTTAGAATCCCATTCTTAAACTTTTGAAATAAGTTAAGATATCAAATATGAAAGTAGAATAAAAATGATATTCTTATTTTATTTTTTCTATGTATTTTTTTTAATTTCAACTATAATACCTTATTGATCTTTTTTATTTTTATAAATCAATTTAGTGAAGAAGTTGTATCATCTTAGAATTTTGTTAAAAAAATATAAATCAATTGATTAGGACTTAATTTTAGTTATAAAATATTAATTTTTGAGTGAAACAAAAATAACATTTAATTTATAATGCAACAACTAGTTATAATTTTGGTATAGAATGTTAAAAAAAATGTATAGAAGGGGGGAGAAGTATAACAAGTGATAGAATTGATTTTTCTAATGTTTAACATTTAACAAAGAGTTTTTCTAAAGTTAATTAAATAGGTATTCTTAACAACAATCATATCTCACTTTCCATGCTTGTACTTTTTGTCTTTTTCACACTGTCACTAAAATACTTCACATGGTCATGTAAATCCTTTATATGGTCATGTTTCCACTACTTTCAAATTTGGCTATTTTTCAACCTTTCAAAGCCAAATCAATTGATTTGAAGATTTCTCTTAGAGGTTGTGGAGATGGAGTATAGAGATTTAGAAGTTTCTTAGAGGTTTGAAATGACTTCAATAACTCTTGAAATCTTATAAGTGGAAAATTTACAATCACTTCATAAATGAAACATATATAGTATAGTATATAACTATTACTTCTTATCATTACAATAAGAGTTAAAACTACGAGGTTGAATAAAAAAGACTAACATTAGAGCTAATAAAGACCAATCACATCTAACATCAGAATTATTAAAGAACAATCACATTCTCTCAATTTAAAAAGAAAAAAAAAAAAAAAGAAAAGAAAGATCAATCACAAATCTAAATGAAGAAATGAAAAGGTAGATATTGCAAGGCTAGTGAGAAAAAGGGAATAAAGATTAATATTGTGGAGATCCGATAGAAGTGTTAAAGAAAGATAATTATGAAAGAGATTATAGAGTTTTTTGATATGCTCAAATATCAAATTTCAAATCATTAAATTGAAAAACAGACGTTGAGTTTAAAAGAAAAAAGAACTTGAGAAAACAAATAATTATAAATTTATGAAATATTTTATAAACTTATTAAGCTATCAAAATAAAGAAAAATTTATTGTTATTTAAATCACTTTAAATTACGAGTTCAGATTTCAATCATAATTAAAATGGTAAAAATAAAATAAAATCCATCTCACTATAGCTTCATGTTTCCATGTTCAACGTTTTAATTATCACTGCCGCATATGATATCCACAAAACTAGCTTAAAGACGTGTAAAATGTAGGACACCTCCATTGCTGATATGATCTCTCAATTCAAGGGTCCCACCTGAAAATCTCTGTCTGCAAATCACAATTTCAGCGAGATTTTTTCAAACATCTTCAATGTTGGGGTTGAAAGTTTACTTTCCATCTCATTTATAATTAATTTCTACATTTGCTCAGTGAAGGTAACAGTATCCATTAATGATGTTGGAGTGGCCAATGTGTTAGTTTGAGTTATTTTGATTTCGATTTATATGTGTCTTTAGATGAATTTCAGTAAAATTATTTTGAGCGACAGACAAATCAGGCCAGATTATTGAATCAATATATAAAAAATTAAGTTATTTTTAAGTTATGAATGAAGTCATTTGTAATTTTAATTTTTTAAATAAAAAATATTATTTTAATTTTTATAAATTTTAAATATTATTAATAATTTAAATAGGATCACTTAAATTAATCTACAAATCAATTAAAATCGAATCAATACGAATTAATCTATATATAAGATTTGATTTGAAAATTTTTAATTTAGGTCAAATTTAATTTAAAATATATTTTCTTAATAAATTTTAAATCGAATGAGAAACTATCACTCTAACTAATATTATTTTGCTACTCTATCCACTTAATATATAATACATATTACACTCATAAATATATTAAATCTATTTAAAATTATGAAAAACAAATTCTATATTTTCATATTTTTATAAAAAAATATGCACTATTTCTAGATGTGTCAGATTCTTTAAATAATTTGCCATGCTGAACCAATATGATCACAATCTTATTCCCTTTTAAGAGGAGATAGTGACTCGTTGCAACCCATTAATTAGCATTTAATGTCCAGTTTAAGACATGTAAAATCCCCATCAATTAATTAAAAACTCAGTATTCCAAAATTCACAATCCCATGCATCTATTTTTTCCATTAAAAAGAATAGGGAACAGGTCTCTTGCATTAAAATGAGAGATTTTACAAAAACTAACATGTTATATATTTATTTAAGAAATCCTCTTTTGAGGGTATATATATACATATATATAGCAGATGGTCAATTTTGAGGAATCCGTTGATTTTAATTTTTTTTTTTTTTTTTTGTTATTTACAACTTGATAAGTTTTATATAAATGATTAACCCTTTGTTTGTATAATTGAGAGAGGAAAGAAAATAAAAGTGCCAAATAAGTAGGAAAAGAAAATTTCATAGAGTATTTTTACTTTTTCTTGTTGGGACGGGAAACTATTTTTTATAAATTTGCAATTTTGTCCACTTCAGTAAGGACAATTAAGTAAGTCACATCATTCATGTACTCTTCTTTGGGGGCGTGTCTAGTTTCATCCCACGTTGATTCTCTGTTTGGATATGAGCAAATGCAGAGGGAGGAAAATATATGAACAAAAATTTAAAAAAAAAACACACTGTCGTATGCTAGAAATAAGTAAATAATAGAAAATAAAGGAAAATAAATTCAGAATAAATAAATAAATAAATGATGTCTTAGAGAGCTTGTTTAGCATTGATATTGTTAGTTTCCTTTTTTTTTTTTTTTTTTGCTCCTCCATTCAAACAGGAGAGAAAAATACTTTCACTTAAAATTTTCTTTTTTTTTTTACTTACTTTCACTTTTATTTTCCTTCCTCCCTCTCATATTATTCAAACAGAGGGCAATGGATTATAGCTTGGAGTATATTTTTTATTATTTTCATTCCTTTTCCTCTGTATTTTCTTCTCGCACCCATACAAAGGAAAGTTGTTTCCCTTTCATATATTTATTTCCTTCCTCCCCACTTTGCTCATATCCAAACAGAGGGTACTTCTGTACATTTTACCACTACCTATCCAAAGCCTTTCAATCAAAGTTTGCTAAAAGTTTTGTACCACATTTATGCTCTGAAACAAAATTACACACATTCTATTTATATTTGCATTCTTCTCAACCCATGTACCAATTCATTATTATCTATGTTAAATATATTTTTGGAAAGGCTTGGATAAAGATATCAAGCCTAGAAGGCAGGAGTCCTAGACCTATTTTTGTATGAAAAATTGGCCATTTCATTTTTTTTTTCCTGTGATTTGAATTCCTATCCATGAAAATATTAAAACAAAAATTAACCCAATAAAGAGTAAAAGAAAAGAAGACATTTTTGCTTAAGAGTATAGTAATAATTAATTAAGGTGAGAAAATCAATTCCTAATTAATTAAGTACTTTGCCTGACACATGTAAAACTCACATCTAGCTTTGAACTTACAAATTAAACAAGTGTCGAAGCAAGAAGACAGTACACCAACTTAATCAGCACGTAAAACTCACAATTAGTAGTACCTAAATCAAGTCATAAACAATTTAAGTGAGACACTAATTAATTAATTAGTTATTTACTCTAGTTCATGATCATTAGATAGAATCCGGTGCCTGCCCAGTAGTAGTGTAGGAGTTGAGGGTAAGCTCGAGGGAAGTACGGGAAGGAGAAGTAGTAGTGTGTCCGTGATCAGAGTCATACCAGTTGTAGGAAGAGTAGCCGATGGGATTTTGTTTCATGTTGCAGAAACTGCCATTGATGTTCTCTCTTTGGGTAGGGAAAAGAGGGAGAGTTTCAATCTCTGCTGTTTCTTGATCATCTTCCTGTTCTTGATCATCTTCTAGGGTTTCATTTGTTGATCTTTGCTTGTTATAAAATGAGTAGGAAGATGCATTATAGGGATCAATCCCAACCCAACCGTAGTTACCACCAGCTGATGACATTGAGCAGTCCTAGTTCAAGAAAATATTTAAAAAAAAAAAAACCATTATCATTTGGGTTCATAGCAAACCTTTTTTTTTTTTCTTTTTTTGTTTTGCTTGGTAAGGAAACCAAAAAGTTTGCCCTGTAAGGTTTATTGAGTTTTACCGTGTATAGATATATGAAGAAGGACAAATTTTATAGGAGTAATAACATAAGCAGCTATTGCACCAACGCCATCAATAACTCTTTATTTGGTCAGTATCATTATTAATTACTTACCCTAAAACTCTTCTCCATTGTTACAGATCCATACCCATAATTTCCCATCTGTCCAACACTAAACCCAACAGCTGAAGAGGATGATACAGAAGAAAACCCTGAAAATAGCAGAGACCCACATAAAAAAAATAACACGAAATGAAAAGGAAAAAAGAAAGGGAAACGTTAGCCAACCAGGGGTAGTAATATCTGGATACTTGTTGCTGTTGTACGAGAAATAATCTTCAGGTTTCCAATTAGAAGAAGCAATATTAGTAGGGGAAAGAGGAGGAGTAGTAGTAGTTCGTTGTTGTTGTTGTTGTTGTTGTTGCATGGGAACATCAGTAGTGAACCTTTTCTTTTGCCTTTCACGAGCTTTATGGTTCTGAAACCAATAAAAGACATTCTTACCTTCAATCTTACCGTACTGTCTAAGCCTAGCAGAGATCCTCTGAATCTGTTCTGCACTTGGGGACCTAACTCCACTGTTGTAGTAAAGATCTTTCAATATTCTTATCTGGTCAGTAGTGGGAGTCCACCTTGTACTGCTTTGCCTGCAAAGAAAGCTTCCTTTAGCACCACTACCAGCAGCACCCCCACCCCCGCTATTGTCCTCGTTTGGCTGTTGTTGTTGGTGGTGATGATGAGGGTCCATGATGGGCTGCAAAACAAGAAGAAGAAAACAAAGGGAAGAGAACAAAATAAGAAAGGAAACAAGAGACGGGATATGTAAAAGAGGGAGAACAATAATAGTAATAGAGGGTTAAGAAGCAGCAGTGCATGGAGGAGGAGGAGATGATGATGGAGAGGAAAGGTTATATTATATCAGTATCAGAGAGATATTTGAAAGAGCACCGTACTGAAAGTTGACACAGACAAAAAGGTCGGATTTTCAGAAAAAGGTTAGGGACAAAATAGGGCTTAGAAAGGAGGGGTACCAGCGGAATTACTTGGATCAAAAGGAATGACGGGGTATGATTAATCAGAGCCATCTTTTCTTCAGAAAGAGACAGTACATATTGGATGGAAAGAAAAGAAAGGAAAGGAAAGGAAAAAAAGAAGGAATGAATGAATAAATGCCATAAAATGACGGAAGGAAGGCGTATGTGTAATTTAGAGCTCATGGATTTGGGGGAGAGGAAGGATTGTGCTCTTCTTTTAATGGAGATATGGTGCTGTTTTTAAACCAGGCTATACTAGAAGATATTCTTTGTACTTGCTTAAGGGGCAAAATTGTAAATTAAATGGGTTTAATCCCTTCAATGGGACCCAAGGATATACAGGGCTAAGAGACAGACAGGGCATATGTTTCTGATCTTTGGTTACTAAGCCAAGGGAGCTAACTTTATGTCACAATCTTTCCATTGGAGTCTGTGTTTACAGTGCTTTTGATTTCCCTACATACATACATTTATTTATTTATATGTCAAGCTCGTATGTGCTCTGAAATAATTTATGGGGTTTTAAAGCTTTTGTAGCAGTATATATATGCTCTAGTAGGGCCTTGTGGAATAGGGAGACCGCAGCTGAACTCTATATAATGTGCAGTTTAAAAGCAAACTGATCTGGTTTGGCAAGTACAGTCCTAGAAGAAACAACACTGTGAAAGAAGGGAATAAGATGTTTATCTGTAATGAATATTCAATAGGGAGAAACCAACTTCGCTGGTAGGCCAATTGCTGCAGCTTCCCTTCCTATCCAATTCCACAATATATTAGTCATCCATGATCTTTCATCATCATTAGTTGTCTATAAAACAAAATGGATATATATATATATATATATACATACATATATATAATATATAAACACATGATAATACGTGGTAGCTGTAAGTAGATAAGGCATAATTGGACTGGAACAGTACTATTATGAAGAACTTAACTAGAACAAGGAACAATAATAGCATGGACAAAGTGAAACTATTTAGGTGCATGATAATATATCACTATCACCATATCTGCAGTCCTTTAATATGGTGCTAGAGCACGCGTCCCAAAAGTAAATGCGAGGGCATTAATTAAAGAAGAGGGAGGGACTGATATTTCATGGAAGAAGACCATCATCAATGCGTCCATCATTCTTTCTTGCGTTTTTGTTTCCTCAAACAACCGAATTATTTAGAACCAAAGACTATTATGTGTCACCTCTGTTTCCGTTTATGAGAATAAGGCACATTTTTTCTAGGGAAAGTAGTATCGTTCTGATACTTTACAAGGGAATACTATAATGTCGTCTACTTGGGGATGACCTGATACATCATTTCACATTAAAACCATTTTTAGCGTCTGGGAGTTGATTTTGGCACTCCTCATTTCCCCTAACACTAGATGGAGTTGATGATGAGAGTACTACGGGAAACATCAATTACTAGTTCAGAAATGTCAAAATCATCTCACTTTCTTATATTGGTGAGAGCACCATTGGATTAATTTTGAGTTTTTTTTTTGGCAAATCACACTGAGCCATTTTGAATTTGGAAAAAGTCCAATTGAATATATATATATATATTAGATCGTTTCAAATTTTAAATTAGATCATATCACTTATAATTTTGATTTTAAATAAAAAAATATTATTTTAATTTAAAATAAAATTTTAAATATTTAATAATTTACTTAGTTAAATTCAAGCCATTTTAAATTAGAATCATTTTAAATCTTTTAAGATAGAATCAAATTCAAGTTGTTCAAAAAAAGATAGGTAAAGTTTTCATAATGACCAGAACAAATGTCACTCTAATTTGTTGGTTTTATCTATAATGAGAAGTCCATCTTTGCATTTGGATTTTTGACATGAATTTAAATTAATCTAATGACCAAGAAAATAAAAAATTAAAATATATCTGCTGCAATTTTAAATTTAGTAATTTTATGTATTTCTGTTGTTACAATAGAATTAAAAGCTAAAATTATTGATGTGATAAGCTGAAAAAGAGAATGATATGCTATGTAAAGTTAATAATAAGATAGATACCATAAGTAAACAAAATGAAAATCCTTCTCTTGAAGAAATATCAAACAAAAAATTGAGAAAATCTTTCAACTTCCTTTTTTTTTTTTTTTTAAATGTTATTATACAGTAAGTTATTGAATTAACTCCTAATTTAAAGGGAGAATATAGAAACAACGAAAATTGAGAAGTAAGAGCTTAAAAGTTGTTAAATTTTTCTTTGAATATATGAGTTAAATGGGAGAAAAAGATAAGAATATGTGAGGTAAATAAATGAATAAGAAAAGGTGAAGATTTCATATTGGCAAAGCAAAAATTTGGTGAGGAACAGATAAATTAAGGATAAATCTAAAATTAGATAAGAATAGATTTTGCAGAAGCCTTGGACATTTTTGTTTCGTTAATGCATTAATTGTTGAATTCATTTTTTTTTCTAATCTTTATTTTATTTAAAAAATATTTTGAATAATTTAATTTTTGCCATAAATAACAAAAAATATATATTTACTTGATAACTATATGATTATAGTTTCTAATACTAAAAACAACTTTTATTTGAATAAAGAATAATTAGCTAGGTTTCTTCTTCAAAAATTATTTTAATAATGCTTTTAAAAATAACTAAGAAAAAAATAATTGCATTTTAGCAAAACCAACAAAATAATATACATATATATATATATATATATATATATTTGTCTTATGCTGAAGTTTTGTGTTGTTTCATGTGGTACAAGCAAAGATAAGGAGAATCATTAAGAAGGTGAACTGTTTAGAATTTCTTGTTCCATACTCATGAGTGAAGAAAAAGTTATGATTGATAAATTCAATTGAATCTGATACAGAATAATAATAAATTAAATATCTCCTTGAATTCAACTTGTAACAGTCTCTCATTCCCCTTTTCAACAATTATGACAGTTTCAGTCTTTAGCTGTCAGTAGCTCAACCTTTCAGATTGTGTTATTTGTTTGATTTTGACACTTCCATCATGAGATTTTGCATTTACAATACTATTTTAGATTGGGAGTACTCTTGGTTGTGTCAATTCTCTGTGCTACTTCTCATATCATTTTTATATATATATATATATATATAGATTTTTCATTGTCTATTTATTTTATACTTCCAAAGACAATTTTAATTTATATTTTCAAAATTTTGTGTGGTATCTCAAAATTAATTATCACTATATCAAACTCTTTAATTAAATTTTTAAAGAAATATTTTAATTTGATGTAAAAGAATAAGGAATAAAAATTATTTTGAAAATCAGCATGTGAAAATCTGTTTGAACCAATCAATTAAAAATTGTAACTTAGAAGCCCTTATACAAAAAAAAATAAAAATCAAAATTATTTGGAGTTTGAAATTCAATTAGAACCAATTTTTTTTTTTTAAAAAAAAGAAGAAATTAAAGGATGCATTATGAATGCATGTGTTTATTTCTCATCCAAAATGGAGAGAGGGAGGGAGGTGCATGCTACTGCTATGCTATGTGATGCTTACCTCATGAGAAGGATTGAAGAAGGGAAGAGTGAGAATGATGAGTACAACTTTCCTTTTCTTTGGGGTAATCATCCACTTGCTCTAATTTTCTTCTCCATATCTCCAAAGATACACATCACAGTATCACTCCATATCTCTTCTCTACCATTCTCATTTCTTTCTCTTTCGCTTTCTGTCTTATTAGTTCTTCAGAATTTGACTACCTACACCCCCCATGTACATAGACCCAACCCTACCCTCTCTTTTTTTTAAAAAGAATAAATTTACTTTTGTTGCGTTTGTGTTCTCTTGAAAGAATTTACATGACAATAAGCTTTAAATTTTAAAATATTATATATATATATATATATAATTTAAAAAATTAGTCTATTAAATTGAACTAATTAAACTGGCTGAACTGAAAATTAGTTAGCTAATCAATTCAAACTCCGATTGGATTTTAAAAATATTAATAAAAATCAATATATATTTTATATGTAATTTTAGATGAGTGATTGCTATTTATTTGTGATAAAAATTTAATGTTTACTAAACTAACTTTTGACGCATAAATAATGAGAATTTTAATATAAAATAATGACAATTTTAATTTTAGATGAGTGATTGCTATTTATCTATGATAAAAACTTACTTTTTAGTAAACTAATTTTCGACACAAACAATGAGAATTTTAATATAAAACAATTTACTTAGAAATAATTATAAATAAAAATAAAAATATTATAAAATAAACAACTAAAAAATATAATATTAAAAATAATTTTAATATATTATATATTTTAAAAATAAATATTATTTAAATAAATATTTTATTTTATTAAATATTTTTAAATATATTTTAAATAATATATCAAATTAAATATGCACAAACCATGATTCGCGCTCTCTAAATACCTTAAACTTTTATTTTAATAGAGACATTCTCTGAAAGCTTATTCATATTTCATACGTCAGAGAATTCCATATCATTTTGTATGAAAATATATGACCCAGCAACAAGAAAACAATGAAGGCATGCAGAAACGACTTGTTTTACCCGCCAGAAGCACTAGAGAAATTTTGCACAGTCGGGTTACAAATAATTTTCTTTAAAAAATAATAATAATAATAACGGTTCTCAAGCTTGATGTTTAAAACACAAATTCAAATGCCAGAATTCAGTGGAATATTTGCTGAGTGTAGTATTACTGACCAAAAAACATCTCATCTCCACTACATCTCCAATTAGAAGCATAAATGATGACCAGCTTGCCTTTGCTTCAATGTCTGAGATACCAACTACCGTTTGTTTCATTTATATTGACCTATACCCCGTTCTGGTTCAAATAACTGGATAAAGCAATTTAACAGATCTACTCTAAACAAACACAGAAATAGAAACTACAATAATACAACTCACATCTAAGAATGTAAGAATGCATAGAAAGACAACAGAATAACATGCCGCAGCTAGTGTAGTGTAATAAATTCAGAAAATCAACTAATTCATTGGCATCTCAATAAAGCAAATCCATCTCATACAATCACCCTCAAAGAGGGGACTCCAACATTGGGGTCCCAGGCAGTGCCTCAAACTAGCAGATCCAATCACACGCTATCATCAAAACTAACAGCCTTTACTTGTGTATCAAGCGGAACCTAACCCAGAACATGGTCCCAGCTCCACAAGGTTGAAGATACTATACAGTAATAGCACGCTCAGCAAATATCCCTCCCATTCTCAGTCATTAAGACTTGCAGATATTGCTCAAGCAAGAATCCAAATAGAGAATGTGCTTGACACTTGTGCATAGATAAAAATGCCCTCATGCCATTTCCCTTGGCTCTTTCAGACAATGAAATTCCAGAACATATCCATCCAAGATCAGAATATATCTCCAACTCTACAACTAAATAGCAGCTATTCATATCTCGAAATTACACTTGGCCAACGTAAGGTTTTTATCTCATCCCTTACCTTAATCTCCACTTATTTATAGACCCTTTGTTTACTGTGGATTGAGTAACGAGGTTCTGATCGGGAACCATTTTCTCCAAATCCTCTTGCTTCCATCTTCCCCTCCTTTTTAAATGGTTGCCTTCTCCTGTAAGGCTCAGACTTGGGAGAAACTAACTTCTTTGTTCTATCCACTTCATATGCCAGTGGTTCAATTCCCTGCAAATCAGGTGGTTGAACAAAGCCAATAGGCCGTTTTGCTTCATCCATTTTTCTAAATGTAATAGATATCCTGTGAGGAATACAACAAAGGCAGAACATAAGGTCATAAAGGTCATCAAAACAAAACTGCAACCAAACAGTAAGAACAAAGCCTCAACCAGTACCTCTTAGTAGGAACTGAAGGCACGCAATGCTTAGACACATCAGCTGCATTTCCATTTAAGACGAGAACAGATCTGGAAGGAAAAATTACTTACCTTAAGATTTTGGTACCAGAACCAGAAGCATGAAGCAAAAACTATAAACATATACCAATTGGCAGAAGATTTACAGGATGAGAAATAAAAAGAAAAATTTAATAAAAAGCAAAAGTTTAGGGCAATAGGATTCAAGTAAAGCATCTCATATAGACTTACCCCACAGGCAGAGGGATTGCAATTGATCCAGCAAATTCACCCGCAACCTTCAAGTCAGATCCAAATACAATATTGCACTCACTAAGAAATGACACGGTGCAGAAAGGTCGAACAAAATCATGATTGTCAATGTGAGGAGGTATACAGTCCCCTTCTTCATAAATGTTAACAATACAACTATCAGGTATGCAGGTTGGAGGGAGAACATGCCATCTGACCAGCCTTTTAATGATCACTTTGAATAGATCGGGTATAGGATCAACAGTTTCATTCCGGAGGATGCCAGGTGGATTACCATTTTTGTCCTGCCAAAATATTAAGTTGCAAGTGAAGTTGCCAAAAAGAGATTTGAATCTTGGATTGAAATTCTAACTTTATGTATCAAGAATCAAAATAAACCATAAGAATCTGTAAAAATTCACAGAATCAATTAGAATTTAGAAATTATACCCATACATGTAAAATATGCATTGGACAATGAAATGACAAATTAAAGGCCAATGCTCTTAAGATAGGTTGTGTGAATCATAGTTCTACAATAGTTTATTCTTATATATATATATATATATATATATATATATATATATATATATATATATATATATATAAACAAATAGTGAGACGTATTGTCATGCTAATTCGAGAACAAAAATTTTAAGCATTTGAAATTCACATAATGTATCATAAAATATAACACAAAAAGACATCCATTGTTTCAACTAAGTTGTATCCTCTAACAAAACTTTAGCTTCTATGATCAACATCATTCATTTTCACTATACATTACACTAAAAAAAATAAATATAGAAGCTTTTCTGACCTTTGCCATTCCCTAAATACCAATAAAACAAAAAATTAAACAATTAATAACCTCTAATTTCACAAGTTATCAATTTAAGAGGTCCCCCATTTCTTTGTAGATAAAGAAGAACAAAGAACATTATGGAGAGAAAACAAAAAAAGAGGATGTGACAAATGAAAAGAGAAAGAAATAATTGGAACCAGGAGTAGATGATAAGAGCAATTAAAAAAGAGTGGGGAAGTTGTAAAGATCTATCAATTAATGAGATTTATAGTTGTTAAAGGCGTGCCTCGGGTGTGCCTAAGGCACAAGGTGCACCGGGCACCAGTCTTTGTGCCTTAAAAAACCAAATGCAGGCGTTGTCACAAAAGCGCGCACATTGGGCCTAAAGCAAGGCTCACCTTTGTAAAATTCTCTCTCTCTCTCTCTCTCTCTCTCTCTCTCTATATATATATATATATATATATATATATATATATATATATATATATATTTTAAACTTGGATAAATCTGAACCATTGATTAAAAGTTAAAAAAAAACTTTTGATAAAACTTACTACACCTAATTATTTCTAGAAAAAACAATAATAAAAAAAAAGAGTTATGGCAAGAAGATGATGTCCAAGAAGATGAAGAATTGGAGATCGGAATGATCAATTTGATAATGATGATGACAATATTGAGTATGGTGATGATTGACTAATTGTGTTTTGTTTTGATAATTCATAATTGATAAGCGTTAGAACTTGTTATTTAGTATTATTAGTAAGCTTAAGATCCTTGTGTGTTTAGGATTTTAAGTCTTTAGTAACCTCAAGAGCTTTGTGTATTTAAGATTTGAAAACTTTATTAAGTTTTCTTTTTTCTGTGTGTGTGTTTTTTTTGTTGTTATGACTAGTATTTTTTGAATATTAATAGTTATAATATTATATCACTTTACTAATAGTCTAATAATAAAATTTATAAATTTTTTTTAAAAATTTTTTTATTTTTGTGCCTCATGTCACTTAAGCACCCACCTTGCGCCTAAACTCTAGGACCTCTTAGCACATTGCGCCTTTAATAACTATGATGGGATCCATCTACTATTCTGTTCAATCTCAATCAATTCAAATAATCTTGTACTTGAATATCAAATCACAATTCATGCAATTTTGATAAATAAAATTGCAAGATCTTGAGCTTTCACTCATAAAACACTTCTTCATGAATCACTTTGAACAAATTAATACTTCTTCACAAATCACCACGAGCAAATTATTTAATATATATGGCCAGGTCAGAACTTACTGTTGCATAATTGTAACAACAACCAAATTGAATAGTTACACGCCCTTTTCCTCTCATCCACTTCTGTGGAGCTGAATATGTTCTCTCTGCAAGAAAAATGTTCAAACATTCCATGATCAATTAATAAGAACATGACATATTTGTTATAAGGTGATTTAATTGAATATATGTTACCAAAAAAAAAAAAACTCGTTAAAGGAGACAACCCAATGATCTCGCAAACTTGAGAACAAATTTTGAAAAGGAAGGACTCTGTTATAGGTTGCTGGAACAATTAGTTGTTCATTTCTATTTTAGTCTTACAGCAGGCAGTTATATTTTGTTTATTTCAGTTGTTATGTTTCAGTTTATAAGCCCATCATGTTTGCTATCAACATGAATGCAATTACTTTTTTAGCAGATAGTTATTTCTTGCAAATTGTAATCCTTGGGATATTTAAGAAAGAAAAGAAAGGAAATGAAGGTAAGTAGCATTTATCCAGAAAACTTATTGTCTTCAGAGATTGTTGGGTTCTTTACTTTAATGAGCCCATTCTTTTCCTTGATTTTCAACTAAATGTCCCACAACTAGATCCATAATCAGGGATGATAACAGTTTCAGCCACTACCAGGCATCAAACTATGATATGCTGACAAACTCCATAAAGATTGCATGCTTTAGTTTTGTCATTGCCTAAGTTTCGATACAGAAAACAATGGCTGTTTTAACCACTCCATGAAAACATCAAACTAATATCTGACAACCTATTTGGTAAAAAGGCTAAAAAACGACAGAACTATAAAGCACATAAAACTATTGAGAGGCAAAACAGAATAACTGAAAAATATGACTAATGCATGGCACATTATACAATGATCCTGGAACACTTGAAAATAGTGCTTCTTTCACCAATATGTGGGATCCACTCTTAATATTTATAGATGGACCCCATGTATTTGTGTGTAGAGAGAGCACTACCATAAATAGAAAAAAATGAGAAAAGGAACATGGTGAGAATATGTTAAACATTTCCTTCTCCCTTTAGAACACACATTCGCAATCATTTGTTTGTACTTTGAACTATTCTCACCCATCGGTAACAGAAACAGAGACATAACATATAACAAGAGTTTTTCAATGAAATCAAACAATTCCAACAGGTACAATCTACTACTACTGGAATGAATTTAGAATGTTGACCACAGAATATGCACCATGTACAGACATTAATTTCAACTTCAACTCTGTTGAAGCATAGGAGAAATAAATGACAATATGCACAGTCAATAGTATTATAATATCAGACGACCTCAATATACAACACCAGCCTATGAATTTGATCAAGAAGACACCAGAACATAAGCACAATTTTTTTTTTTTCATGAATTAGCATATCCTTTTAATTTATCTTTTAATAATCATGATGGTCATCATACCATTAAGAAAATGTGACTACATCAGAATAGAGTACAAGGCAACCAACCTTTCAGTTTTCCTTTTTTCCCCATCTCCTGCAGTTCCCGCACATAATTCACTATCCTTGTCTGCTCTGCAGCACTGAAAACACCTGTGTGTAGTTCAAGTCCCTCGAGAATATTAGCAAATTTCCCTTTAACCCTCTCTAAACAAATAAAATCCTTCTTCCTCTTCACATTATTAAACCGGATAAATTCCCTCTGCTCCCTTGGCAACTTGGGCTTCTCAACAGCCTTTGATATCTTCATCTCCCCACTTGAAGCATTTATATTAACCATCCGTTTGTTCAACCCCCTTTGTTCCTCCTCATCTCCAAGCTCATCTTCCTGTGCCATGTCAGCCCAAGACATCCTTGGTGTCTCAATTGCAGATGATTCACCAAGCATATTACTTGTAGAAGCTCCTGAAACAGGTTCAGACAACCCATTCACTCCATCTTTCCAACTACCTAAAGAATTCGTGTCATCTCCATCTACATCCACATCTCCATCTCTCCAACTTCCAGTAGAATTATTATCACAGTTATCATCACAACAATTCTCATGCGCTTCAACATTGCTAGGCGTAGCAGGCATTTCTGTTTCCTCTTCAACACCAATTTCAACAATAACAATTCCCAAATTTAGTAACATTAATAGTGACAAGGCAATAAAAACCTTAAATCTAACTACAAAAACCAATTACTTCCTTCTAAAACCCTAGCATTCATATCTAATAGAAATCAATCATACATGGGATGGGGTAATTTTTTTCCATTGGTCAGCTAACTATGGCCAAAATTGTATTTCAGTCATAAAAGAACGATTTTCACCATTGCTGTCACCGAACTTCTATTATTATTGAATCAAGTCAAACCAGCTAATTCCGGCGAAGGTTAATGGGATTTGACAATTCTGTTTGGCCACAAAGAGAGTGATAAAGTCCGATCACTTTTTAGGTAGAATTGTTATTGGGCTAAGGTTAATGGGCTCTATTATTATTGAATCATTCTTTTGGGATTGCAATAGAATTTGGCATAATTGGGTGACCATCGGTATAAACTACTCATCAAACATGCAATCATGAAGAAAAGAAAGGGGCGATTTAGGAAAAGAAGCCACTTGAACATCAAGTTCTCGAGTAACAATTCCCAATTTTAGTAGAAATTAACAACAGAGCATGAAAAACCTCAGTTTTATATACAAAGTCAAATACTTCCTACTTAAACCCAAGCATTCACATATAATGGGAATCACGAAACATGTAATTATGAAGAAAATCAACAGTAATTTAGGCAATGGAAAAAATTGAGAGTACCAGGGTCGAGAGAGCGGATGCGATCGGAGAGGATTTGAGCGCAGCTGTGGCAGAGATCTCTGGAGAGAAAAGGGAGCCATGTGGTGAGGAATTCCGATGCAACTCGAAGATCGGAGGGCTGATAATGCAGGAGGAACGGATCCTCCTTCCTGACTCGGTCGAGATCGGTCATGACTGAGTTCGAGCGATATCCAGAGAGAGAGAGAGAGAGAGAGAGAGAGAGAGATCTACACGAGGCGTTAGTTACTTGAGTATGGGAGTTTGAAGAATGCGAATGTTGTGACTATAAAGGTAACGGATACAGATGTCATTTTGAGAATAACACAGGGGTAGTTTTGGTATTTAATATTTTATTTTATTATTGTTATTATTATTATTACGTAAGTTTTGGTGGTTCGGTTTCATTGTAAGAAGGAATTTGAATTTTGGAGTTCATAAGCATTATATTTTTTTTTATTGATAAAAAAATTAAATATTTTCAATTCTTCCTGATATCACTCGAATTATAATAGCATATGTCACTCAAAAATTGATAAAATTTATATCAATATCGTAAATTGTCAAAATAAAAATTTTAAATTGGCTCATATGATAGCATAATTATCATAATAGTTGATTTTATAGATGACATTCATATCATTATGTCATGTTAATTTGAGATTTTAAATTTAATCATTGATTAACACAAATATCTATTATTTCATGAGATTTGAGATATATCATGGAACAATGAAAAAATTTTAGATTTTATATTAATAAAATTTTTCTAAGTACATTTAAAACACATAACTATAAATGAACTTAATTTAGCATATTATTCATTTAAATAATTAAATATTAAACAAAAAATTTTAGATATAATATGCAATGTTTTTATTTGAAAAAAAAAATATTGTGGTACAAAAATATTTTAATGGCAAATTTGTAGTGAGAAAAACTAAATATATAAATTTTAAAATTTAACATAATTTTTTTTGCTTCTTAATTTTAAATTTTAATAGACAAGTAAAAGCAAATTTTTAAAAAGATTTGGTAAAATGAAAATGAAGATATTTTATTAAAATTCAGGATAAATAGATAACCCTCAATGATTATATTTTTTTATCAACAAAATAAACTTTAACATAATCTAGCTTATGCTTCATTAAAATAATAATAAAAAAAAAGAATATAAATGATTTTTTAAAAAATTTTTTTTTTCATTTGTCACAAGATAATAAAGAAAAATATACATATAACAATATAGTTATACTCTAAAAAATAAAAAAAAATATTATGTTATTGATTTTTTTTTGACATATATAATTTACAAAATTATTATATATATAATATTTTATTACATAAAATTATTTTAAATTGAATATTTTTACATCTTTTCAAAATAATTTTGTTTAATCTTTATTTTAAAAGGAGAAACGAGCAACTGCTTTTGTAACATAAAAAAGCTCTTATATGAGTAAAGCTGAATTTTATTTGTTATTTTGACACATAAAAATATATCATGTAAGTATGATTTTAGTATATCGTGGTGATGATAAATTAAATATTGAACTCATTTGGTTGGAAGTAACTAACTTTTAAGGAAATGATTTATAAGAAATGATACTTATGATGAAAAGTTGACTATTTTCGTGCTATATTTTTTCTTAAAAAAGTATATTTTTATTATGTAAATACAATATTATCTCTCAATTTATTAATACAAATAATTTTTTTAAGGTAATAATTCTATAAATATTTTGCAAAAATATTTTCACTCCCTAGGAAACTTATATTTACATTATCGAAAGATTTATATTATGAAATTAATTACTATCCACCTTTTCTACAAGTTAATTCCTATCAATTAAGAAAATTTGGTAAAAAAAATTTAATTATATTTTATTTTTCATTTTTTTCCGATTAAATCAATTAAATCCATCAATAAAACAAAAAAAATTTTCAATGAGATTGATTTTTTTTAAGACAGTTTCCAGTAAGTTGCACTACCATAATGTTCAAACTATAGAGAATTATATTTCTGTTTTTCCAGTATTAAATTTTTAATTTTTCTTGTTAATATTCATAGTTAAGAGTTATTTCATTTTAAAGAATAAAAGTACGAGTCCAGCACAGAATGAACATCTCCAAGGCAAGAGATGTTACAGTTGGCAACAAATGATAGGCCATTCTAGAAGAGAGAGTGGCGCGGGGCTCCATCAAAGACAGACAAACGTCATCATGGATAAAAATGAATAACCATAGCCAAGTAATTGTTTGAGCTGGTAGCTGCTTAGGAAGAAAAATGGAAAGTAACATTCTTCAGTTCCTCACTTCAAAAACCGTCCCCATTTTCAAAACCCCCTCTTCCAGTTCCTCGATAAAAGCAACACCAGACTCAGATTTTCATAGCTCATCGAAGACACTCTCCGAGACTAAATTCTACCAACAATTCACAAGGCAATAATGACACTCTACAACCACCCGCTCCACCAACCATAACACCGCCTGAAAATGTGGAGATGCGGTTCAAACGCGGCTCCATAAAGAGGAATAGGCGGTGGACTGAAGATGGTGTTAGTGGCAGGCAACCAGCCAAGGCGTAAGCTTAGACTCCTGATCCTCCAAAGAAGTGGGATATAAGCCTTACAGAGAAGGCACTTGAGGTTTACATGGGAGAAAAGGGTTGGTTGTTTTGGCTTAATAAGTTTATGCTTATGCTTCCATTTTCATTGTGATTGGAGGTTGGATCCTCTTCAGGTTTGTAGGGCCTTCTCTAAATCTCTACCAGTTGGATACTCCTCTTGCCCCTTCCTCCATGTTCAAGGGCTCATGATTTGCCATTAGTGCGTTTTGTATCAAACGGAGTCTGTTTACACCTGAGCTTCGTTTTCCAGAGATTTTGTAGCTCTAGATCAAAACTTGCATTACATTAATGAGATTATTCATAGCATATCCGTAAGTGATAAATCAGGCTCTTCAAAAACAAAAATAAATAAGTGATAAATCAGAACTTTACACGACTATTGAATTCTTTCCCCTCCCCTCGAGCTTCAATATAGATAATTTCCAGAATCTTAGAAGATTTAAAGAAATTAAATACATTGTTTTTGGCACCAAAAACTGCCATTCAATTCTTTTTCATTTCATCCAATAAGTAACCACTAATAAAATTGATACACAGATTTTAAAAAAAAAGTATACTGTCAGTGTACCAAAGAAAACAAGCTTTCAAAGAGGAATGGTACTCACACCAACAGTATTTGCCATCAAAGATGATTATTAATCTTTCAATACATTCTTTAGCATTTCAAATATCACCAACCATCAATTTCTACAATGACTAATTTATGGGACAGGTGGGCATCTGTAAAACTCTTCCACTATTTAAGATGAAACATTGCGGCAAGAATGAAACAGAATTTTGGTAAGGAGCAATGTAAGTTACCACAATCTTAAACCCACTCCAATAAACAGCTACACAGCATTCACCTGCAGAGACGCGGCCTGCACAATAGATTCTCTTTGCGTCTTACACCTATAGTAAAACTTCCAACATTCAGCAAAGCATCCATGCCACCGAAAAAAAAGAATAGAAGGCAGTAAATTTTCTCCACTATAACACATTAAATTCAATGGATAAATCATCTCACTAAACCAATCAGGGTTTCACTAGTCAGGAAGCTCCTATAGATAAATCATGTAACCGTCAGGAAGCTCCTGTGCTTAATAAAAATTAATAGGTAATGGAAATTTTATTGCCCAGGACCTATAGCAAGGAGAAGAACATGGAAAGAAATGAAAATAAGGATACTACAAAATACAAAATTAAAGTCTAAACCTCGCTCACCAGAAAACATGAGACAGAAATACAAAGGCTTAATTACTTAAAAAAATTCCCAAATTGCAGTGTCTTTCAAATCTAACCCATACTCATTTTCTAACCAAAAAATGTTTATTCTTCATTTTACCTGCAAATTTATCATTTTGTCAAAATCTGGTGATCGGAAACCCAAATTTGCTGATGTGGCAAATTTTAATTTATTTTTGACAACAATATTACAAAAAAATTATAAAAAAAATACTGAACCCTCTGATGCATGGAAACGCCTAGACGGGGGGGGGGGGGGGGGGGGGGGGGC
>CATIWR010168241.1:0-11991 GCA_949677035.1 Omphalea diandra | reverse complement strand
AGTTATTGCTGTGAGAGTGTAGCAAGCTCAGGCTGCCCTATTAGGAATATATGCATAAACATAGGTCCACTTGCATGGATCATGCACCAAGCATTCATAATCATTTTGACATACTTGTA
The DNA here is from genome assembly GCA_949677035.1 of Omphalea diandra. Classification (NCBI taxonomy): domain Eukaryota; kingdom Viridiplantae; phylum Streptophyta; class Magnoliopsida; order Malpighiales; family Euphorbiaceae; genus Omphalea; species Omphalea diandra. The sequence continues at coordinate 11,872 of CATIWR010168241.1, read as the reverse complement.
ACCATGTATGTATCAAATTCTAGGGTCATTTTGAAATTCCTTTCCATGGTCACTTATAATAGAAGAAATAAAGTAACCTTTTCATTTTGAACTCTTTTTGCAAAACTTTTGAAAGCATCAAAAGTATCATTTTTATGAGCTAAAAAGGACACCAAAGTAAATCTAGAATAGTCATTAACTAGCACTAATGCATAATCCTTTCCACCTAAGATAGCACTTCTTATGGGTCCTATCAAGTCCATATGAATTAGTTGATGATTACAACATTTTTAGCTTTGTGGGACACTTGATTTTACTTTCCCATTTGGCAAGGACCACATGTCTTGTCTTTAGAGAAATTTAACTTGGGAAGGCCTTCCACTAACTGTCCTTTAGATAGGCTTTGAAGGAGATCCATGCTTGCATATCCATGCCTTATATGCCATAACCAAGCTTCATTGCTTAAAGACATAAGACACTTAAAATATTTGTTAGCCAAATTGTCTAAGTCAATTGAGAAGGTATTGCCTTTCCTTTCACCCTTGAAAATAACCTCTTCATCCATTAATGTGGTGACTCGGCATTCCCTAGGATCAAAGGTGACTTTTTTGCCTTTGTCACACAATTGACTTATACTCAACAAATTATGTTGTAAGCCACTAACTAACAAAACATTATCAATTAAGGAATAACCATTCTTACCAATAGTTCACTGCCAATTACCTTACCCTTGAAATTGTTACCAAATGTTACATCTCCACCTTCTTTTTCCTTCAATGTCGTGAATAGCTTTTCTATTTCCCGTCATATGCTTAGAACATCCACTATCCATATGCCAATTGCTTGATTTATTGGTGGTTGCCACACTTGCCTATACAATAAAAGTAAGTCACCTTTTCTTAGGTACCCAAGCATACTTAGGTCATAGGAGGTTAGGAGTTGAAGGGTCCTCTAATTTAAGGTGAGCCTTCCTAATAAAATAATGAATATTATCTTGCTTAAATTTCATGCAATAATGACATTGGAGTTTAGACTTGTGAGTCTTTCTCCTATGCACAAACTTAGTATGAGTAGGAGGCCTTCTCAAACTTTGATTATGTGAGTGCATGCATGTGCATGAGTGATGAGAAGTAGTAAAGAATTGTTTATGAGTGTAAGCATGCTTTTTGTTATACATGTAAGCATGGTTGGCTATTTGAGTCTTGGCTCTTAAGCTTTGGGGAGCCTTCCCTTTGCCTTTAGGCTTAGGAGGCTTAGTGCTAGGAGCACTTTTCTTCCTAATGACCTCAAAACTTGAAGCTTGAGGTTTTAATGGTCTAACAAATGTAGTATGTGATGATGTGTAGGCTCCATTGAAGCCTAAACCATGTCTAATCAATGATGGTCTTTGAGACACAATCAATGTGTCCAAGGCTTCCTTTCTTTTATGGAACTTAGAGATTGAGCTTCTAAGCTCAATGACTTCTCCTTTTAGGTAGTCATTCTATTTTCTCAATGAAGCAAATGATAAAGATGATATAGAAAGATTTTTCATAGATTTTTTGAGCTCATCATTTGATGCTCTCAATTCGCTTACAAGATCATTGAGGGATTTATAATCATCCTCTAATTTTAGACATTTTTTCTTGTAAGACTTCATTTGTGACTTGTATTTGTCACATCTCATAGTAAGAGCCTCTATAAGCTTTTCATCTATCTCATCAAAATCTAAATGAGAATAGGATGAAGTAATTACCTCATTTGGAGAGTCTTCTAGTGCCATGAAATAAATGTTAGCTACTTCTCCTTTTTCTTCATCTTCACTTGAGCTATCATCCCAAGAGGCTGAGAAACTCTTCTTTTTCTCCTTTTCCTATCACTTCTTCTTCTTTATCTTAGGACAATCATATTTGATGTGGCTTTGCTTGCCACACTCATAGTAAGTGACGTCATTAGATCTCTCTCTAGGATTAGGAGTTGTCTTCTTAAAGCTTCTTCTCTTTTTTCTTCTTCTAATTAACTCCTTCATCCTTTTTGAGAGCATTGCTAGCTTTTCTTCTTCTTTGTCACTCTTTTCATCACTATAGGTTATTTCTACCTCCTTCTCTTGGTTAAGGATTTGAGTGCCAAGGTTCTTCTTTCTTTTTCTAATTTTTCTCCTTGGCCCTTTAGTTTTTTCATTTACTCATCCCTTTGTGAGGCCAATTCATGAGTTAAGAGTTTGCCAATCAACACATTTATAGGAGCATTTCCAATCTCTAGATTAGACTCTTGAATGCTACACACTCTTATGCCAAACTTATCTAATATAAGAGTTTTAATGATTTTCGTGTTTACCTCATAGTTGGTGAGAGTCTTTCTAAATTTCTTCATGTTTGTGATGATGGATAGAAGTCTATTCGTCATTTTGGTGATGCTTTCATGGTCTTTCATCATGAAGAGCTCCCATTTCGTCACGTACATCTCCAATCCATTTGACTTAATAAGTGTCATGCTCTCATGATAGTTTTCAAGAGTCTTCTAGATGGCATGAGTTGTTTGGCAATGTTACACTCTTCAAATCTCTTCCCTAGAGAGAGAGCTTAGAAAAATGGCCATCGCTTTCTTGTTTTTGCCATTTGACCTCCTATGAGCTTCAACCCAATCTTCCCTTAGAATGAGTTCTTCAATTCCATCCACTACTTTAAAAGGTGGCTTCCATTCTTTGACAACTACATCCTAAAGGTCCACTACATCTGTATCAAGATAAATCTTCATCCTATACTTTTAATAGGTATAGTCGGATCCATTAAAATAGGCCTTGAGGTGTGAGTGGATTCCCTATTGTGCCATTAACTTTGCTCACCCAATTAAGGTTTGTTTGTGAGACTTAGCTCTGATACCACTTGTTGGCCCTAGGCACCAAGAATGGGGGTTTGAATTGGTGTTCAAATAAAAAATAAAGTGAGGGATTAAGAGAGAATAGAAAAAAGACACAAAGATTTATAGTGGTTTAGGTATTAATCAACCCCACTTCCACTCCTCAATTCTCTACAATTGGGTGTTTCACTCAATCAAAATGGTGTTTCTAAGCTCAAACCTAACTTTTACACTTTGTGTTTTCAAGGCTCACACAATAACCTCTCTTACAGGTATTTTCTAAGGCTAACACTAAAACCTCTCTCAAGTGTTCTCACAGGCTCACACTGAAACCTTTCTCAAGTGTTTTCACAGACTCACACTAAAACCTATTACAATTGGTGTTTAATGCTCACACCAAACAATCACTTAAAGCATAAAGAAGAATTGAGTAGCAAATTTGCAAGAGTTTTCTTACAAGTTAATGAATTCTTTTGCATTTACATCTGTTTAGTAGAGTATTTATAGCTCATACCCACCAAAGAGAAGTTACACTATGAAGCTCATTAAATCTTCAAGACATGCTAGACAGATTCTACATTACTTGCATGACAGGTGGGAGTCATGTTCACTACTAAGGATTCGCAACATTCTAATTTCCATACGGGAGCCAAAAATTATGGTGAAAAACCTCGTTTATGTCTAATGGCTAGTCCACGTGTTATCTCCTTATTGGTCCATTAGGAAAATATAGTCGTTGCTTTTTAACTGCCTACAAACTTCATGGTCGTGATCATTCCTTGTATAGGGCCTGACTAAAGATGCAAATTCTTCTGTTTGAAGGAGAATTTTTATCTTCATGAACCGCGGTCATTATCCACAGTGTCACCCTAGCGAATTTTGTTCTTCAATGGATACCTAGGATACTTGGCACATTGTTGTTGTGGACTTGGTTCCCTCTTTAGTCACTATAAAATTCATCTGTGACTTTGACACTCCTATCTTTGGATGACTCGTAGCAATGATGATGCTTACGAATTTGTCTGACTTAGTTGCACCCTGTCCTTGAGCTAAATCATGGTCGCGGATTAGAAGTTGCTGACTATGAATTTGGATGAACTTTGCCTTCTTAAAGATTATGAACTCTATCCAACTTCCAATTGAAAATCTAACTTAATTATACAAAACAACACTTATGGAAACATTAGGATTGCTCAATCTTTTTTGTCAAGATCAAAATAGGCTTAAGACTTAGGATTAACCATCCTAGTCCAACAAACTTAAAAGGAAAGGTAATTGAACTTAGAAATTCTATTTGTAAGTTTCATAAGTGGAAGAAAGCTTTAGATACATTAATTGTGTCTCATAGAGCGCCACTAGTTAGACATAGTCTTGGCTTCAATAGAGCCTCCTCATCATCTAATCCCCCTCTCACTGCTTTCATTAGAGCTTTAACACCTCAAACAATTAGTACTAAGGTATTTGGGAGGAAGAGTGCTCATAACACTAAGCCACTAATGCCCAAGGGCAAAGGGAAGGCACATTAAGGCTTAAAGCCTATGCTAAAAAGGGCTAACCATGCATACATCTAGACCAAGAACATGTTCACCCTAACACACATAAATAATTCTCATCTACTCTTAACTATTCATTCACATGCTCACACTCACGATATCATAGTATACGAAGTACCCTTACTCATATCAAGGCTATGTATAGGAGAAAGACTCATAAATCTAAACTCCAGTGTCATTATTGCATGAAGTTTGATCATATAAATATCTATTGTTATATTAGAAAGGCTCACCTTAAGTTAGAGGACCCTTCTAAGCCTAACCCTCAAGGACCCAAGTATGCTTGGGTACCTAAACAAAAGTGATTTATTTATGTTGTGTAGGATTGTATAGCAGCCACTAATGAAGACAATGATTGGCATATGGATAGTGGATGCTCAAAGCATATGACGGGCAACAAGAAGCTATTCATAGCCATAAAAAAAAGTGGCAAGGTGGCAATGCCACTTTTGGGAACAATGCTAAGGGTAAGGTAATTGCTATTGGAACAATTGGTAAGAATGGTTCACTTATTGATGATGTTCTTCTTGTATATGGTTTATAATATAATTTCCTAAATGTAAGTCAATTATGTGATAAAGGCAACAAGGTCACCTTTGACCCTAGAAAGTGCCAAGTTACCACTTTGGTGGATAAAAGGGTAGTCTTCAAGGGTGAAAAAAGGGGGCAATTCCTACTTAATGAACTTAGACAATTTGGCTAACTAATCTTTCAAGTGTCTTGTGTCCCTTAGCAATGAAGCTTGGCTTTAGCATAGAAGACTTGGACATGCTAGCATCAAACTCCTATAAAGCCTATCAAAAGGAAAGTTAGTGGAAAGTCTTCCTAAGCTAAAATTCTCAAAAGGACAAGACATGTGGACCATGCCAAATGGGAAAGCAACATTTATCTTCATTTAAGGTAAAGAATATTGTAAGTACATCTAGATCTCTTCAACTTATCCATATGGACTTGATTAGACCTACTAGGAGTGCTTGTTTAGGTGAAAAATATTATGTGCTTATCCTAGTTGATGATTACTTTAGGTTTACATGGGTATCCTTTCTAGCCCATAAGCATGACACTTTCAATGCTTTTAAAAGTTTTGCAAAAATAGTTCAAAATGAAAAGGGTTACTTCATTTCTTCTATAAGGAGTGACCTTGGAAAGGAATTTTAAAATAAATCTTTTGAATCTTATTGTCTAGAAAATGGGATTTCTCGTAATTTTTTTTAACTCCTATAACCCCACAACAAAATGGTGTTGTAGAGAGGAAAAATAAAACACTAGTAGAAATGGCTAAAACTATGTTTAATGAGTATTCCTTGCCTAATTACTTTTGGGCTAAAGCCATTAATACTTCTTATTACATTGTTAATCGTGTTTTCAAAAGATCCATTCTCAATAAAACTGATTATGTTTATGAGCTCTGGAATGTTAGAAAGCCTAAGTTTTCATACCTAAGAGTCTTTAGGTGTAAGTGCTACATCTTAAATACCAACGATAATTTTGGAAATTTTGATTCTAAAACAAATGAAGGTATTTTTTTAGGATATTTCACTTCTAGTAAAGCCTATAGAGTATTCAATAAAAGTACTATGGTTGTTGAGGAATCAATGAATATTGTATTTGATGAATCTAGTAAACTTGATCTTAGGAAAGGTTCTCTTATTGATAATCTTATAGGTAACTTTGAGAAAATATAGTTGGAGTCAACTTTAAGAGAGATTGTTAAAAACTGTGATGAAGACAAGTAATCAAAAGAAGAAAAGGAATTCTAACCACGACAAGCATAAATTTCAGATAAAGATCTTCCCAAGGATTGGAGATTCTCTAAACATCACCTAAATGATCTAATTGTTAGTGTTGCATCCAAAGGTGTAAGTACTAGATCTCAACTTAATGCATAGACAATAATCTTGCATTTATTTCTCAATTAGAGCCAAAATTAATTGATAAGGCTCTTGATGATGAAAGTTGGATAATTGTCATGCAAGAGGAACTCAACCAATTTGAGAAAAACAAAATATGAAAACTTGTCCCTAGGCCTAAGGAACACCCTATTATAGGATGCAAGTGGGTATTTAGGAATAAGTTAGATGAGCAAGGTTTCATTACTAAAAACAAGGCTAGATTGGTTACAAAGGGGTACAACTAAGAGGAAGGCATTGATTATGATGAAACCTAGGCCCCCATAGCAAGATTAGAGGCTACTACGATTGTCTTAGCTTATGCGTGTAACATGAACTTTAAACTTTTTCAAATGGATGTTAAAAGTGCATTTTTAAATGGTCTCATTGAGGAGGAAGTTTATGTTGAACAACCTCCTGGTTTTGAATCTTACATTTTTCCAAATCTTGTTTATAACTTAAATAGAGCCTTATATGTTTTGAAATAAGCTCCAAGAGCTTCATTTTTATAATCAAGACACACTTATTTTACAAATGGATGTCTTAATTCCTTATGCAAATGTGCTTTTCTATGCCATTTTGCATGAATTAATCATCAATAAATTAAATGGATCATAATTAGGAAAGACAATTCTTATATCTTCCTCATTTCTCTTTTTGCCTAGTAATTTGTGGTCGCTACTTTCCTTTCACAGTCACAATTTACAGGCACTTGTCAAACTTTTAATTATACATCAAATTTACAGTCGCGATCTCAATTCTCCACTGTGAATTTTTTTCAAAATTGAAAAGTTTTGACTGTTGACTCCTTTGATTTTCAAGGAATTTTTATCTGTTATCATATTGTTTGTAATTAGCAATCGCTACTTGAGGTTCACGATTGTGAATTAGAGTAACTATCAAGCATTAATTGATTTGACTGCCAACTGAAGGCACCCCCTCATTTATTGCCAATTTGATAAATGTTTACCATCAATTGAAACCCCTCTAACACTCTTCCATTTCACTTTTAAATATTCTCTTCATCTATTTTCTCTTTCTTGCCTCAAACCTTCTACCATCTTCAAATTTCTCTCATGGCAACCAAAAAGCTCTTTAGAGCAGAGAGAGCAAAGGGCATAGCCCAACCCTTTAGTCCTCTTGCCCTTCACTTGATGAAAGGGATCATCAAAGATGATAAAGACTGTTACAAAGCTAACTCCACTAAAATCATCCAACCCAACAAAATTCCCTTAACCTTTTTCCTTGAATTCTTAAGAATCAAGGATGAAATTCATGCCTACTTATCTGACTTAGGCTGAAACGATTTTATCTTCTAAGATTTACTAGGATATGAAGAAACAGTTAAAGAGTTCATATACATGGTTACATTGAGTAGAAGAATCGAATCCAGAGCATGTCAGTATGGTTTAATCTTTCGAGCTTTCGGGGACCCTTTCTTTATAACCTTTGAACAATTCTCTAACATTTTCAACCTTCAAATGGAAGATGATACCCCTTTCATCATCTATGCACTTGATATAATCTACTCTAAATTCTGGTTCAAAATCTCCATTGAAACCAAACATGACTGAAAAACATCTTTAGCTAAGTATATCTGAACCCTTCCAAACTAGCTCCTTCATAGTGTCATCACCTTTTCTATAAATACTAGAGGTAATGGAAATGAAAAAGTCTCTCCAAAGGACCTACCTTTCCTTTTTTGCTTAACCAAAAACAAACCCATCCAAATCGGTTGATACCTTATGGATCAATTGATTCACATGAGTACTATTGGATTAGATTGGTCAAACCGAAGTTAGAGGCCTCTTTTGATATTGACAATGAAGATTGATAGGTATTAATATCTTATTTAATGTTGTTTTTGCAGTTTTTAAGTTAGGTTTTGCATTGAAAGTTGGATGGAAGTCTAAATCTCTAGTATTGAGTAAGGCATCCAAATTTGTGATTAGGAATTTCTAAATCGTGACTGCGACGTTGCAATAAGGATGGATGAACTTAGACTAGATGAATTCGCGAAGCAAATTGCAACTGTGATCCAGCCAAGGAAGACTTAAATTTCATATAGAGAGATTCACAATGGTGCTCGCGTTCTCAGTCACAACTGTGACTTTTATAACTGAATAGAGGAAACATAGTCTACGACCATAACATGCCAAGTGTCTAAGATGACCATTGGGATATCAAAATTCACCAGGGTAAAAATACTATTGAGACTGCTACCCATGGAAGAAATTTCCCCTTACCAAATAGAAGGATTTAGGCATAGTTTGTTAGTAATGTCTCTTTAGTGGTTGTTGCCTATAAATACTCCACTAAACCTACATGAATGCAAGAGAATTTCATTGATTATAGCCAAACTCCTGCAAATTTACTTCATAACTTTTTATTCTTTGTTTGTGAGTTATTATTGTTCAGTGTAAGCATCAAACACCAGTTTAATTGGGTGTGAGAGTTAGGCTAGCTGTCAAACTCTTGTAATAGGTTAAAGTGTGAACCTTTGTGAAAAACACTTAAGTGAGGTTTTTGTGTGAGCCTTGAAACACAAATCGTAGGGTTGTGTGTGAGCCATTAAAACACATTGTACAAGTTTGGTGTGAGCTTGGAAACACCACTTTGAGTTAGTGAAGCATCCAATTGTGAAGAATTAGGGAGTGGACGTAGGGTTCATTAACACCCGAACTACTATAAATATTGTGTGTTCTTTCTTTCTACTTTTCTTCCAATCTCCAAACCAGTATAAATATTGTGTGTTCTTTCTTTATACTTTTCTTCCAATCTCCAAACACTTTATCCTCCTTTCAAATTTTTTAGATTCTCACTAATTCAACCCTCCTTCTTAGTACTCAAGGGCCAACAAGTGGTATCAGAGCATAGTCTCAATTTAAGCCTTAATTATGTGAGAAAAGATTAATGGCACAAGAAGGAATCCACACCTATCTCAAGCCATACTTTGATGGATTGGACTATACATATTGGAAGTATAGGATGGAGTTATACATGGGCAGCGATGTGATGGATCTTTGGGACACTATGGCAAAAAAGTGGAAGCCACCTACTAAGGTGGTTGATGTAAGTCAAGAATTAGTCCTAAGGGAAGAATGTGTTGAAGCTCATAGGTGATCTAATTGAAGGAACAAGGGGCTATGATAATCCTTCTTAATTCTCTATCAAAAAAAGAAATATGAAGGGTTCAACATTGCCTCCTAGCCCATGGAATATGGAAGGCCTTGGAGAACTACCATGAAGGCACAACATTGATGAAGTCCAGCAGATTAGAAATGTATGTGACAGAATAAGAGTTATTCATGATGAAGGACAATGAAAGCATCACTGATATGATGAATAGACTTCTCTTGATTGTGACAAACATGAAGAAATTTAGAAGGATACTCACCAATCATGAGATAAACTAAAAAATACTAAAATCTTTACCTCATGAGAAATTTTATGCTAAAGTTTACAGCATCTAAAAGTCAAATCCAAAAATTAGAAAGGTGTAAACTAACGTCCTCATAGGCAATCTTCTAACTCATGAGCTAGCCTTGAAGAAGGATGAAGAGATGAAGAAGATGAGAGGGTAAGGGGATAAGAATGACAAAGCAAAAAAGAAAACTTTAGCTCTCAAATCTTCATCCAAGAAAAAGAACTATAGGTTGTTTCAAGTAAGGAAGATAGTAAATAAAGAAGATGAGGAGCTGGCTATGCTTTCTAGAAGAACAAAAGAGCTGATAAGGAAAAGAAAAGATAGAAGAAACTTCAAGAAAACAACTCCCAACCTTAAAAGAAAGAATGGGTGAGGTTACATATTATGAGTGTGGCAAACAAGGCCACATCAAGTATGATTGCCCCAAATTGAAAAAGAAAAAAAAAATGGGACAAAGAGAATAAGAAGAGCTTTAAAGCTACTTGGATGATAGCTCAAGTGAAGAGGATGAAGATGAGGAAGTGACAAATTAATGCTTCATGGCACAGGATGACTCTTCAAATGAGGTAAGCTCATCAACCCATTCTTATGAAAATTATGATGAATTAGATGATGAGCTCTTGGAAGCTCTTACTTTGGGATGTGAAAATGTAAGTCATAAATGAAAACTTACAAAAAAAAAAATGCTCCAAACTAGAGGATGAATTTAAAACCTTAAATGATCTTATTAGTGGGTTAGGGACTTCTAATGAAAAACTCAAAAAGTCTGTAGAGAGTCTTTCTAAGTCTTCATCTTTTCTAAATTCCTTAAGAAAGGAAAATGATACCTTGAAAGGAGAGGTAATTGAACTTTGAAATTCCATTTCTAAGTTTCATAGAGGGAAGGAAGCTTTAGATACATTAATCATATCTCAAAGACCCCCATTAGTTAGACATGGTCTTGGCTTCAATAAAGCCTCCTTATCATCTAATCTCCTTCTCATCACTTTCATTAAGGCTTCAGCACCTCAAACATCTAGTATTGAGGCAATTGGAAGGAAGAGCACTCATAACACTATGCCACCATTGTCCAAGGGCAAAGGGAAAACACATCAAGGCTTAAAGCCTATGCCAAAAAGGGCTAACCATGCATACATTTATACTAAGAAACATGCTCATCCCAACACATACAAAAAGTTATCTTTTACTCCTAACCATTCATGCACATGTTCACACTCACATCATCATGGTATGAGAAGTATGCCTACTCATACCAAAGTTATGTATAAGGGGAAGACTCACAAGTCTAAACTTCAATGTCATTATTGCATGAAGTTTAATCATATAAATATTCATTGTTATATTAAGAAGGCTCACCTCAAATTAGGGGACCCTTTTAGGCCTAATGCCCTGGGACCCAACTATGCTTAGGTACCTAAACAAAAATGATTTATTTATGTTGTGTATGATTGTTTGGTAGCTACCAATGAAGTGAATTAATAGCGTATGGATAATGAATGCTCAAAGCATATTGTTGGCCTAGGGTGCCAAGAAGGGGGGTTGAATTACTCTTTAATTAAAATTTAAAAGGAAGGATAAGGTGTTTAAGAAGTTAAGTAGAAGAAGAGAATAATAGACACAAGAGTTTATAGTGGTTTGGGTGTTAACCAACCCTACGTCCACTCCCCAATTCTCTACAATTGGGTGTTTCACTTAACTCAATAAGTGTTTCTAAGCTCACACCAAACTTTTACAACTTGTGTTTTCTAGGCTCACACAAAAAACCTCTTATAAGTGTTTTCAATGTTCACACTAAAACCTCTAACAAGTGTTTTCAAAGCTCACACTAAAGCCTCTTAAAAGTGTTTTCAAGGCTCACACTAAAAACCTCTTACAATGGTGTTTATTGCTCACACCAAAGAATCACTAAAAGAGAAATAAGAATTGAAAGAATGAGTAGCAAATTTGTAAGAGTATGGTTACAAATTAATGAATTCACTTGCATTTACATATGGTTGGTAGAGTATTTATAGCTCATATCCACCAAAGAGACATTAGACTAAAACTATCTGTTGTCCCTAGGCACCAAGAAGGGGGGTTGAATTGGTGTTTAAAAATTTAAACTAAAGATTAAGAGAAGAAGAAAGAATTGCAAGGAGACAAAGATTTTATAGTGGTTCGGGCAAAACAATCCCTACATCCACTCC
>CATIWR010168219.1:0-52237 GCA_949677035.1 Omphalea diandra | reverse complement strand
ATTTGATTATTGTTTTTATTCACTGAGTCGCGACTCACCAAATCGCAACTATTTTTTAAATACTAAAGCATAGAGTTTGGACACTTTGGTACATAAAGTTTTGCATAAAGACACATGGAACACAGGTCGTCGGCTGAATTCCAACTCTCTCTCCTTGCGTCATGTACATACATTTGATAGGAACTAGTTATGGTCACTGGTCCTGACATTAGTTAACACATGTGTCATTAAATACATATGGGATTATATATATATATGATGAATAAACCTTAATGTGTATGCATTTCTGAACATGAAATACCATGATTTGCAACTGAAGACGATAGTTATAGTTGGTGGTATCAGAGGATTCAAGCACACGTAGGGCATGCAAATCCCGGTGTGTATGACATCGCAGGGCCGACGGGCAAATCCCAGATATTGAGTGCTCTGATAGGTACCAGCTGTAGCCATGTCGTGACATTACAACTTATGGTATCAAAGCTGATTTACAAATGAGAACAATGGATGTCACAGTTATTAGTTTGACAAATGAATTTAGATGTTACAGTTTTGGTATCAGAGAGGGCTCAAGCATACAGAGGGTAGACGTGCAAATCCCGGTGTGTATGATATTGCGGGGCCGACGGACAAATCCCGGATGTTGAGTGCTCTGATAGGTACCGATTATAGCATTATAGAATGTAGACATGAATACTATGAGTTTTGTAAATGAATATGGTTGTTACATTTATTGGTATTAGAGTAAATATGAATACGGTTGTTACATTTAGTGGTATCAGAGCCATATGAGTTCTGTTATATGAACATCGTCGTTACATTTAGTGGTATCAGAGCCATATGAGTTATGTTATATGAATACGGTCGTTACAGTTAGTGGTATCAGAGCAAATATGAATTTTGGTCGTTACAGCATATAACAAGAAGTAGTGAATGTGCTAACCTGCCACCTCCTAGGGGTTGTCATCACTAACCTCCTAAGGGAGTACTAGCTTGTACGCTGGATCATGCGAAGGTCTAGCTCCCCTTACCTTAGGGAACACAACTAAGGAGTCGGAGGCTATAATCCATCTAGAGCATCAAGTCGTGTACACCAAAGTCAGTAGGGAGAGGGATGTCAAGAGAATGAATCCCAGTCAAGTACATAAATTCCCTCAGTGTGATCGTCACCTATCCTATCAATGGTGGATGGAAAGCGTGAGTAGTGTCCATCCATCGCTTAGCTAATGCTTAAGTCATAGTTGAATTGATCCTTAAGGCCTACTCTGGCAATGTCAGAACAAGAGACATGGGCTCAGTCCCTTCTAAAAGGGCTATAACTCATGGGTGTAGTTCTAGAAACCACGCCTAAGTCGGGTCCATCACCCCACCTCCCTTATAGTAGGAGATATCGCCCTAAAAAGGAAAAGGAAAAAAGGGGAAACAATGAAAACTCAAAGTCCATGAAAGGAGAATATATATATATATATATATATATATGAATAAATAACAATAAAAATGAAAAAGAAGGAAGAACACACATGTCAAGGTCAAATGGAAATCAAGAGAAGAGAGCAAAATAGCAACCCAAGGTAAGTAAATATTTAATTTGCTAAAGAATATAACATTTTATGATGTGTATGTGGTCAAATTATTAGACAAGAGATATGAAGGCACAAAATAATTTGTCTGGGTAACAAAGGGGTTATTCAAAAAAATTTTAAAAATTATGAAAATTAATTTTCTAGAAAATTTTATGAAAATCCTAAAAGGTAGTTCAACAATCCCATAGAGATAGCAAATACAACAATAAATTGTTCAAAATCGACAAGTAGAGTCTCAGAAATAAATAAATAATTTATTTGTAATTTATTTATCTATTTCAAGTAAGTGTCCTAGCCCTTCATAGATTGTTCTGCAAATTAATTTCACCATATTTTCATGCAAATTACCAAAAAAAATTTTAAAAAAATGAAGATGAAAGCAAGTGAATCGAGGCAATAAAGAATGTCAATAAATAGCAAATGGAAACCTCATCAAAAAAATAAAAGGTAAGTGTCTTAAAGTTATCCTTAGATTTTTTTTAAAACTAACCTAATGATTACATGCAAAAAGAGATTCCAAGGTAGTGCCTAAGATCTACAGTATTGGGAAAAGACAACAACAAAATTAAAAAATAGTAAAAAGGTGAGGGAAAGAGCACCCACCACACCCAAGGCAGCTTCAGCTAAGTGATGATACATATTGTAAACCATCAGTGTGTCAACACTCAAAGGAAAGCTTATTAGGATCATCTTCATCGTCACAAGTAGTAAGGGGCTCACCTTCGCGAAGCCCTGCTGAGAATGCAATTGCTCTAGGGCATCACATGTGGTAATGTCCTCATAAAAAAACTCTTATAGGATATTAAACATCTCTTTGTTAGTAAAACCAGCCTTGGCGTAGTCCTTCAAAAGCATAGGGTATCCTACAAACTAAGTCCAAAGAGTTTAAGTGAGAGAAAGAACATAAAGAAAGCGATAGCACAAATACGTCTAGGGCTGCTAAGGAGGCTTATATAGGGGAGATGGCCTATACAGCCCATCGTGGCTTATACAAACCATTCTCCATATTACGGAGCTAGGCTCCATCAAGTGATCTGTATAAATGACTTATTGTCTGTACAACCCATTAAAAGTTAATCGACACATAAGGAAAATTAGGCTTTTGAAGCCCAGCTACCAAATTATCCCTAACCCTTTCTAAGGCCCAAATTATCTATCAAATTACCAAAATAACCCCAATCCTATCAAGGCTCAAAAAAGGCAATTCTACCTAAATTACCAATTAAATTACCAAGACACCCTTCACTCCCCAAAGACCACAAAAAAAATCTCAAAAGGAAAATTCACATCTCCATAGTCATTTGTACACCGTCGAGTATGGGTGCATAACATTCAGGCCCAAACCCATTCTTTTAACAAAGTTGAGTCCCCAGATAGCCTGAAGGTCAGTGACGATACAATCTCATCTCTAAGAAGGTTAATCCTTGAAATGCTAAAAAGGCATATGTGACACTAAGATTCACCTTAGTAGGCACCCTTAAATAAGTTCTCCTAGTCAAGACACTATTTAAAAGATTCAAGAACATTAGTAGCTACAAGAAAATAGCTACAAACATGCCAAATGCAAAATTCCTAGTACCAGTTAGAAAGCTATTAAAACATCCTCAATATTTGCGAAAGAGCTACTAGAGAATGCAAAAATGTCTATTACCAACTAAAAACTTGCCATAACATCCTCAGTGCCTACTAGAGAGCTACTGGAGAGTGCAAAAATACCTAAAACCTATTAGAAAGTTGCCATAACATCTAATACCTCCTTTAGAGCTGCTAAAAGCATACAAAATACACTGGTACTAACTAAAAAGTTAATAGAACAAACTTTAGTACTTGCTCGAAGAGCTACTAAAGAGTTGTATCCTTTGGTATCTTTACTAATGTTTACATTTCTCATTTGCTTTGTTAAGTCTTATCCAAATAATCATTCCTTAAATGTTATTTTCCAAGGCCCACAAAACAAGGGACAAATTATGAACATCAAATTTTGAGCCTCAGGATACAAGCCTAATAATGAAAATCATTGAAATTATTCCCTAGAATTCAAGGAGAATTGCCAAAGGAAAAATAATAAGGCCTTAGAAAACCTTAAAAAAGCATCAAGACCAAGTGCACTACTAAGCCCAAGGCTACTAGCCCTATTTACTGGGTTATACAGCCTACCTCAGAGTTGTACAACTAAAGGTTAAACCCTAAACTCAAAAACATTATAGAACTAGTCCCCCCTTATAACCCTAGGCTATACAACTAAGTGTAAGAGTTGTATAGCCTGCACCTTGGCTGCACAACCCTCCTTTAAACCCTAATTCCAAAATTTTCATCTCTTTCTTTGTGGTTGAACAAAAACAAGGCATAACCAAAACCTTTCTAAACTCTGGTACGCTCTTCTTCTTCTATAAATACCCCATTATTTAAAGAGCAAAGGGAGGCCTAGAGAAACCTGAGGGAAACTTTATTTAATTATTTCTATAACCATCGTTAGAATAAAAACACTAAAACCCTAACTTATTCCAATCATCCCCAAGGGAGAACAAGCTTTTATCTTTGCATTCCATAAGCATTCTTAAGCATTTTAGGGAATAAAAATCAAATGTGAGGCTCTGTGCACAAGATAATCATAAAAAGGCATCTAAAGACCCTTCCTTTTATCCCTTCTCTTCCCTTTCTTTTTCTCTTTTTATTTTTGAAAACCTAGGAATGTTGTGTTGTATAGACTTTATGTAATTTATACAACCCTCCATTTCGGCTATACAGCCCTTAAAGTGGGTTGCACAACCCTCCTCAATTTAGAGTACAGCGTGTAAAATTTTCTTCTTCTCACCTAAATTCCTCTCTTTCAAAACACTTTTTTGTGATGTTTAAAGTTCCATTAGTAGAATAAGAGAGTGCCAAAAGGCCAAAGATCCTTAACACTAAAGCAATAGAATTTTGAATGAGTTAATGAAGGTTTTCATGGTTCATTTTATGAAAACATTTTGTGTTCTTCTATGTTGAGTTTAATGTAATATTCAAGGTTCTATTTTGATATCATTTTGGTAGTGACCAAGTGAGTAGTTCATCACTTTTAGGATCTTAAGAGCCATGTTATGCTCACTTACATTTTGGTTACATTTTTAAGTATGTTACTAGGCATATTTTTTGGCCTTATGACTTCCCTTGATGGTGAGCATCCTAACCTTCCTAATAGTTAGTGGTGTTTATGGATGCCATGCTCTTTATAAGCAATAAAGGTAAAGAGTTCATCAACCCTAGCACCCCTTCTATAATGATTTTACCTTTGGCCATTAAGATCCTCCAAAGTGCTTACATCTTATATCTACTTTTTTTCTCATGTTTCATGTTACACATCATGTTTGTTATATTCTTCATATGTTGTTAAGGATATGTTTGATTAAGGACTAAGAAACATGTATTTGGCACCTTAATTTTGGAGAAATGGTAAGGTGTTTATTAAAGACTAAGAAACATATATTAGGCACCCTAATTTTAGAGAAATGTTAAGGTGTTGATTAAGGACTTTTTTTACTTATCTTTATTTTCTTTTACTTGCCTTTTGCCATTAATTACTAACTTGTATTTTTCTTTTGGGTGTAGGTGTTTTGCTTGAGCTAGAACATGAATGATGGTCTTAATAATCATCCTTGGATGATTATGTTATATGATGAATAATGATATGCATGTTTACCCTATGTCATGTTGTTGGCTTAGGACACTAAGAAGGGGGTTGAATTAGTGTTCAATTAAAAAATAAAATGAGGGATAAGATGTTTAAGAACTTGGGTAGAAGAAGAGAATAATAGACACAAGAGTTTATAGTGGTTTGGGTGTTAACCAACCCTATGTCTGCTCCCTAATTCTTTACAATTGGGTGTTTCACTCAACTCAATAAGTGTTTCTAAGCTCACACCAAACTTTTACAACTTGTGTTTTCTAGTCTCACACAAAAACCTCTTATAAGTGTTTTCAAGGCTCATATTTAAAACCTCTCACAAGTGTTTTCAAGGCTCACACTAAAACCTCTTACAAGTTTTTTCAAGGCTCACATTAAAACTCTTACAATGGTTTTTATTGCTCACACCAAACAATCACTAAAGCATAAATAATAATTGAAAGAATTAGTATCAAATTTGTAAGAGTTTGGTTACAAATTAATTAATTCTCTTGCATTTACATCTATTTAACAGAGTATTTATAGCTCATATTTGCCAAAGAGACATTAGACTAAAACTATCAACAAATCTCTAAGATTTGCTAGACAGATTCAGTATTAAATGCTTATTAAGCTAAAGTCACGGTTGCTACTACCTTTTCACAGTCACAAATTTCCAATTACAGCTGAAAATCTCGTTTGTGTCTAACGGCTAGTCTACGGGTTAGTTGTTCATTGGTCATCTAGAAAAATATAATCATTGTGTTCTAACCACTCTCAAAAGTCGAGGTTACGAGATATCATTGCCTTGGGTGCGTTTGATACAGTGAATTCCTCCGTTTGAAAAGAAAACTTCAACTACTTTAGTTAAGATCGCAAATAAACAGTTGCCCTCCTAATTTTTTATCTTCAACAGACACCTGGGATACTTGGCAAGCTGTGGTTTTGGCTTTGGTTCCCTCCTTTGTCACTATGAAAGTCGCGGTCGCGACTCAGGCATGACACATACCGCGAATTCTTCTGTGACTAAGGCTTTGCCAACTTTGGGTGTGTTGCAGCAGTGAAGTTGTCCGCGAATTCCTCTGCCCAAGCTTCATCCTTCCTTGTGACTAATTCGAGGTCATGATTTTCAATACACTTATCGCGAATTAGAGTGAACAATACAAGGTTGGAGATTTGAACTCCATCTAACTTCTAATGACAAAATCTAACTTATAATATGCAAAACATCACTTAATGAAAGCATTAGAATTGATCAATCTCTATTGTCAAGATCAAAAGAGGTTCATGACTTAGGTTAAATCAACTTAGTCCAACATATGTCACTGCCCCCATCCTTTTGAGATGATACGCATGATATGTGATGGATACGCAGATATTGATATACATGTCACTCTTTTTGCCATGATGGATGATCACCCTCCCCGTGGAGTTGATGAGTTAACTTATTTGATTCAATTTGTGCCAAAAGTATGATTAGGATCACTAACTTGACTAATTAATAACTTAGTTAAAATGTTAAAAATGAACCAAAGATGCGTGAAGGTTGGATCCCAATATTCAAGTGATTTGGGTGTGCCTAACCTTTTTTTCAAGGTGTATCCAATTATCTAACCTGATATCTGATTTGGTTAAGGCGAAATGGGTCTTCTAATTGACTTGGCTTAGGTTCATATTTCACTTTGCCTTGATTCTTATCCTGATAAAAGTCAGTTGGTGACTCTATATTCCTAAGAATGATACCAATGAAATGTCCAGCCTTGGTCCTCCAATGATCACTATTTTGGATAAAAAGGGCTTTGAAATTGTAAGGCCTAGAGGGTCCCCAATTGATCCAACAAATGGTACAATTTAGGGTTATTACTAATGTAAAGATTTGTGTCCTCTCAATCCCCCATTGATTGATAAAAAGATGGAGTCGCAAACAAGATTCACTTGTTTAACTGAAAACTCGAGGGCATTACACCTTCACATAATTTAGATAGTTATAATGTCTTATGGTTTATGGTCTAGGAATAGTTTTTGGCCCATTGCCAACATTATGTGAACCTATATGGTCATAAATTTATAAACGGCTTAAAAGCAAAAATGGATTTATTACTTTCTAAATATATATAATTAAAATAATTAGAGATATTATCTTAAATATCTAGATATATATTTTATTTTAAAAGTTAAAACAAAATTGAATATATAGTTTTTTATATCTCTTAAGATATAAAGTTAGCATATATATTTTAACTGTTTAGATATATACACGTTTAGGATTTTCTGAAAGTAAATATGCATTCACGTTACCTTTTGAAAACATTTAGAGAGAGCAAATTTTGAAAACATTTACAGAGAGCAAGTCATATAAAACTTGGTCTTAGCACACCATTCACTTTAGAGGCAACCTGTTCATGTAAATACCTACAAAGGATGTTCATCCATTTGTTAGCGTCTAAATCTGACAATTTACACTCCAAGCTCGAGGTAGGGTATTACTAGTGTAAACCCCTTTTTGCCTTCTAACTGACTTACCTTTTTGTTTGAATTTGTAGGTTTTCACTTCTTTTTCATCAATTTAATCGAATTGCATGGATCCTTATGGGAGTTTGAAATTTTATTTTTATGTTATGCTTATTCTACAAAACCCATCACAATATAATGCATTTAATATAGGTGATCATAAACTGATTCCTATCTAGTTATACATACATGAGACAGAAAAAAGAGAGAGAGATAGTATGTGTGTGTATGTATGTATGTGTGTGTGAATTTAGGTGATGACCTATGCTCTATATATCTATATGTAATGCTTTATGCTTCTAAATGTCCACAACTTATGCTTCACCATCTAAAAAAACGATTACAATTTAGTGAGTTAAAACTCAATGAATTAAAAAAATAATCATATCGTAATAGCACAATCAAACAGTTAATTATTATTAAGATGCAATACAAGGATTGACTTATAAAAGTGCTAATGTAATGGTTTATTAGATTTTTGTCATGATCTTGCAAGACAAATACTATCTCAAGAATTCATGTGAATTAAGTGACATTTGATTTTTCTAGCCAACATATAACATGTGATTCATATGATCTTATTTGATCAATAACATTTGCCATGATAAGACACATCGATCCCTTTGTTAAGTGATTTATAAGTGTTTGACAAGTTGGTCATAACATCTTTTTAGCTCCATATGCAAGTGTTCATTCACAATGTTATAACATGCAATCAAAAGATCAAGTAAGTCTCACTTGAATTGTATTCACATGTACATATCAAAATTCAATCACATATATATAATAGAATCCAATTACAACTCATACTCAACTTTGATGCTAAAAAATTTTATAGTTGGTTTGAACCTTCCTCCCGGGTTCTCTCAAGATATAATTCTCACATGACTTGTACTCACTTGTACATATCACAATTCAATCACACATGTACATAATAGAATCCAATTATAGCTCATACTCAACTTTTATGCCAAAAAATTTTATAGTTGGTTTGAACCTTCCTCTTGGGCTCTCAAAAGGTGTAAAGGTATATATATATATATATATATACATATAATGTATGTATGTATATGTGAAATTATAAATATGTTAAAATGAGTTTGATACTTTATATGCAACTACAGTCATGTTTTATGCAAGTAGGCCAAGTATTTATGTTTATTGTTCTAGTATGACAGCCTAACCTTACTACATTCTTACTATAATAACTCTAGTTACATTTATTCAAATGTCTTTATTATTTTTTCTAATTAGACATACAAAATAGTCAAAATTCATATCAATATAAGTCTTACAGAAAATATGGAGAATTTTTAAATTTTGCACTATTTTTATATAGGCACAATCTATTTAGGTCTTAAAATCTTAGATCTTTCTCAAAACGTACCTATCCAATTGCAAAGTTGATTTTTCAGAAGCTATACAACACATAAAGGAACATTTTTCATGTTTTTAACATTATCTAATTTGGTCTTTAAGGCCATCAAAATAAATGAACAATTTATGATTGAGTAGGCTTTAACAGGTTTAGAATTAGTTATAATCAAATAGCATTATCTCTTCACATACAACATATTAAGGAAAATATTTTACAAGCATTTAGATGACATATACCTCTACAACTTTCATGTTTTGCACGCTACATAATTCATCTTCTAATGTTATGCAATCATAGGCATAAAATTATATCTCAAAATCAAAATGAATTCAACCCTTATTTCTCCTTCAGTTTTAATAACTTCTCATACATGAATTCTAGCTATAAAAAACTTCACAATTCTTACTAATTTTGCTTGTTTAACATGTCATGGAGGAGGAATTGCATAAGGGAATAAGATGGAATGACTTACTTTTTACCAAATTTAGAAAATCTTTAAAATGTTCCTAGCTAATTCCTTCTTCTTCTTCTTCTTCTTCTTCTTCTTCTTCTTCTTCTTCTTCTTCTTCTTCTTCTTCTTCTTCTTCTACCTTTCTTTCACCTTTCTTTCTTTCTTTCTTCCTTTTCTCTCCCATTTGCTATCTCTCTCTCTTTCTACTTATAATAGAAGAAAATCCCAATTTGTATTGCTACTCTAATAAGATAAATTTATAGTGGTTTATTCCTATTGGTTAAAAGTTTAATTTTCTCTTTAGTCCCTTGTCTTCATTCTTTCATCACTTATATCCCTCTACTAATTACCATCTACTACCTATAAATTTAACAAGGTCTAAAATACCCTTATTTAAGATATATTAATATACATATCACATATGGCAATTTGTTATGCAACTATGCAAACATCATATAGAATTCAAGTACCTCAAATGCAATGGTGTAAATGTTATCAACATGCTTATCAAATACAAATATCTAAGTGATCATTTATGCAATGCATATGTTCATATGGGATTGCAAATAAATGAGTATAGGCATGTTACATTTTTTTTCCTCTTATAAAGAATTTCATCCTAGAAATTCAATACCTATAAGCAAATGCAGATATTATTATTTTGTGTTCTCTTAGGTTTTCCATATGGCCTCTTCTTATCAGTGGTTTCTCCATAACACATTAATTAAATGGTTTCTTAATTTCATAACTATTTTGTCATATAACTGATGATTTTCACATGTTCTTTAACATAGCTTATATGATTTGCAATTATTATCATTGGATCCCTAAGTATATGTGTAGGATGGAATTGATACTTCCTGAGCATACTCGTATGAAATACATCATGAATTAGAGCCATTTATAATGGTATTGCTAATACGTAATCCAAAAAACCAATTCTTTCTAGGATCCAAATATGAGATCTCAACATCAAGGTATCATTTTGAATATCAAACTCTATGTTTCTCCCTTATTTTACCTTTTTAATCCTTTCTTAAATCTTTGGATCCTTACCTTATGCTTATTTAATTTGATCATACAATGTTGATCTCACTTAAACAAAAGCAATCAATACCTTATTCTTTTGCATGTTTAGTTCCACATTCATAGCTCATAACTAAACTAAATAAGATAGTGGAAATACTTATAAATGAGCTACAATACTTCTTGATTTTATACTTAAAGCATTTGCTACCACATTCACCTTTGTTAGGTGATACCTAATGGTTTAACCATAACCTTTCAGCAACTCTAACCACCAGGTATATCTCATGTTTAATTTGTTCTAGCTTAATAAATACTTCAAACTCTTGTGATCATAAATTTCTTTGGATCTTTGCCTTATGCTTGTTTAATTTGATCATGCAATGTTGGTCTCACTTAAACAAAAGCAACCAATAGCTTATTATTTTGCATGTTTAGTTCCATATTCATAGCTCATAACTAAACTAAATAAGATAGTGGAAATACTTGTAAATGAGTTGTTACACTTCTTGATTTTCTACTTAAAGCATTTGCTACCACATTCACCTTTCTTGGGTGATACTTAAGGGTACAACCATAACCTTTCAACGACTCCAACCACCATATATATCTCATGTTTAATTTGTTCTAGCTTAATAAATACTTCAAACTCTTATGATCATAAATATCTTTGGATCCTTGCCTTATACTTTTTTAATTTGATTATGTAATGTTGGTCTCACTTAAACAAAAGCAATCAATACCCTATTCTTTTGCATGTTTAGTTCCCCATTCATAGCTCATAACTTAACTAAATAAGATAGTGGAAATACTTCTAAATGAGCTATTATACTTCTTGATTTTATACTTAAAGCATTTGCTACCACATTGACTTTTCTTGGGTGATACTCAATGTACAACCATAACCTTTCAGTAACTCTAACCACTATGTATATCCCATGTTTAATTTGTTCTAGCTTAATAAATACTTCAAAATTGGTCTCCATATAAGTGATGCCACCATATTTTCAAAATAGCCATAATAATAACAAGTTCTAAGTCATGTATTGGATGAGATAATATATAAGGCTTCGATTATTTAGATGCATATACAATTACATTACTATGCTACATTAAAACGCATCCCAAACCTTGAGGAGAGGTATTATTATAAACTACAAATCCTCCATTAATTATAGAAATGGTTAACACTAGAGAAGATGCCAATTTATTTTTTAATTCATCAAAACTCTCTCGACATGCTTTAGACTACTGAAATGCTATATTTTTTTTAAAATAACTAGGTTAAAGGAGTAGATATAATGAAAAACCTTCAATAAATAAATGATAATGCCTAGCTACTCCTAAAAAACTCTAGACTTTTGAAACACTTTTGGGCTTCCCATTTCACTACTGCTTTAATTTTTTTGGTTCTTCCTCTATGCCTTGTCCAAAAATTGCATGGCCTAAAAATACCACATGATTAATCTAGAACTAAAACTTTATTAATCTAGTAAGTAAATATTTTGCTCTTAAAATTTGCAATATAATTTCAAATGTTGTTCATGCTCCTCTTTACTTCATGAATGCACATGTATGCCATTAATGAACACAATTACAAATCTGTTGAAATAAGGCTAAAACACCATATTCATAAGAGCCATGAATGTAACTAGTGTATTGGTTAAACCAAATGGCATCACTAAAAATTCATAGTGTCCTTTCAAAAAACAATATTTGGCATATTTGAGTTTTGAAATCTTGAATGATACTAGCTTGATTTCAAGTTAATTTTCTAAAACACCCACACTCTCTACAACTTGCCAAACAAATCATCTATTCTGGGCAAATGATATTTGTTCCTCATAATGACTTAATTCAACTAGTTATTGTCAATATACAACCTTATTGTCTTATTTTTTTTAACACATAATATAGGAATGTCCTAAGTTTACACACTAGGTCTAATGAATCCCTTATCAAGTAGTTCATGCAATTAAGTTTTTAATTTTCTTAACTCAGCTAAAGTCATCCTATAAGGTGTAATGGATATCATTGTTGTTCCCAAAACTAACTTAATTATGAATTTAGCCACATTATCAGATGGCAAATCGAGTAAGTCAACTAGAAACTTACTTACCACTAGAATGTTCTTAAGAAATACATTTGTGAACCTTATGTCTATCACATATGCTAGACAAGCTTCATAACCACCTTTAATCATTTAAAAAGCCTTAACAGCATAAATTATACATGCAAGTATAATTTGTCTTTTCTTTTAAAACACAACCCTTATTTGATTTGGAGATTCTAAAACAATCTCCTTAGTAAAACAATTTATTATTACATGATATTTAGTCAAAAAATCCATATCTAATGTCACATCAAATTCATAAAGTGGTAATAGAATTAAATCAACATTTGACCCTGTGTCATCAATGTGAATCAAATAATCACGATGTACTTTATCCACAATCGTCAAATCTCTTAAATAAGTATTCACATTTAGATTAAAACCTAAAGGTTTATGCTTACTACACACTTGGGATTCCATGTTCAATGAAATGAATGAATGTGTGAACACAGGACCAATTACTACATAAGCTTTTATATCATGTACAAAATTTTTACCAGTGACAACTTTTGAAATAGCGATGGCATCTTTCCTAGTCATGGAAAATACATTGTCCTATGTATGGGGTTTAGGACTCTGACCTTCTGAGATGTTCATACCTTAAACAATTGTAATTGTTCTACCCCTACCTCTACCCCTATTAAATGTTACTCTAGCTCTACTTGCTTTTGAAACTTCAACTATGGATTATGATGCAACCTTCCCTCTATCTCTACCTCCACCTCCCTCTATAACCTTAAACCTTTCAGGACAATCTTTAAGCATATGATCAAAAGACCCACAAAAATATCACCCACTAATTAATTTCCTACATTCATCTTTATGTTACCTTTCATAATGTACACATGAGGATCATCGTTTCATAGCTTGGCCTTGACCTCTGCTTGTATAAGACTAAACCCTATACCCCTTTCCTTTATAGTTAGAGTAATCGCCTGGGGTACTAGACTATGATGACATATAATCTTTGTGTTTACTTTTTTTTTTTTTTTGCTAAAATCGCTCACAAACTCATTAGATCTCTTTCCTGCCCATCATTTTTCTCTTTCCTTTTCCAATTTGTCCCTCTATATTATCGTAACTCTCAACTTAATATAACTTTCATGATCTACTATTGTGATCTTGCTTTTGATCTCATATCTCAACCCCTCTTTAAACTTTTAACATTTTTCTTTGTCAGTGGTTACCATAAAGGATACATAATGAGATAATTTATTAAACTTTACCTCATACTTTGCTATACTCATCTCTCCCTATTTCATATTCAAAAATTCATTTCTTTATCATTTATATATATTTTTGACATGTAATTATTATTGAACTCATGAAGAAACTCATCCCATGTATACAATAAAGGCTATGCATCACTCCCTAGAATGATTTCCCACTGATAATATGCATCCCTCTGTAATAGTGACATTACATAATCTAACTTTCCTTCTTATGTATATTTCATCAAACTTAAAACTCTTTGTGTTCTTTTTAGCCATATATCTGCAACTACTGAATTTATGGTGCCACTAAAGTTAATTGCCTCTTATTTTCTCAATTTCTCATACATTCTTTCTTTGTGATTTTTTGGACCTTGCACTCTCCATTCACAAGTTCTATATTGTACTTGTGCCCATGAGCTATGTGTTATGTAGGAGATCTAACTTTATTAGTAGGTTGATTTTTTTATGGTTAGTCTAATGCTTTTTTGGTATGCAAATCGATTGGTGAGTCATGGGTTCTACCATGACTACCCTTCCCTAATGCTCTATAGTCATATAAGATAATGTTATAAGATAAAGCATAATGTTAAACTAGGTTGGTCAAGCCTAAGTCAAAGCTCTCTTTTGATCTTGACAATATAGATTGAAACATTCTAACATCATTTTTAAGTATTATCTATGCAAAAATTAAGTTAGAAACTTATTGGAAATTGAATGGAAGTGATTGGAAGCTAAATGTTTAAATAGCAAAACTGTATCCTAAGTTGTGATTGGGATCTGAGGTTCACAACCGTTATCTCAAGAAAAATTAGGAACAAAAGCTCTAGTCCATTTTATGGTGTCTGTCGCAACCTGAGTCACAACTGTTGTTTTCAAATGAACAAAGATGGACACCAAACGACTAACCAAGCTAAGCCATATGTCAAGATAATTGTTTAAAGGTTAAAATTCATGGGACTGATAGTTTGTAGTGACTGTGATCTATCAAAGATTGGATCATCATAACTCTAGTTAGATTTACAGTTGAGGATGTGGCCAAACTTCTAAAATCGTAACAATGAATTTTGATAACCATTAGAGGGCTCCAATGACTAGTTCCTTAAAGAACCAATGCCAAATTGCTCAGTGTCATTAGCCATTAGACACACTTGAAGATCTCAAACGCGATTGAGCAAAATCTAAAATGAATTATGGATCGTGATCATGACCTATGGTAGCGACTGCGATCTCAGTCTAAAAGTAATAAATGTAAGATTTTTGCCACCAACTTTAGAGATTTGGAGATAGTTTCATGTATAACGGCTATTTGGTGGTGGAAATTTATAAATACTCCATCAAATGGCTTTGAATGTAAAAGGATAGCATTTAATTATGGTCAAACTCTTGCAATTTGATTTCTTAACACCCTAACTCTTTTCTTCTTTGTACTTTAGGTTATTGAAAGTTAAGTGTTAGCCTTTAACACTTAGGATTGGGTTTAGAGTCAGCCAAATTAAGAAAAAATCTTATTAGGTTTAAGTGTGAGCCTTGGCAAAACACTTATAAATGTTGTGTGTGATTCATGGTAAAACACATTATTACAAGTTAGGTGTAAGTTTGTAAAACACCCTTGTGAGTTAGTGGGGAGTGGATGTAGGGTTGGTTGATACCAAAGCCACTATAAATTTATTTGTGTTCATTCTTCTCTTACTCTTTCTCTAAACTTTAAATCGCTTACATTTCCTCTAAAATTTAAATTTCTCACCAATTCAACCCCCTCCTTAGTGCACTAGGGCCAACACATAATAATGCAAAAGTCACATTGCATTCATATGTAAGTCCCTTATGGAATCTATCCCTACTTTGATACTAAATACTATGACACCCATTTTCATTTGTAATGCATGCTAAATATTTATATGTTTAAAAGTGAACTGATAACTCTTGCACCACTAAAAAGGCATATCAATACAACATATTTAATGTAAGTGACCAAAAATTAATTCCTAATTAGGTATATGTACATGACAAAATTTTTCCAATGATCTGTGCTTCATATATCCATGTGCAAAGCATTATGCTTCAAACTGCCCACACTTTATGCTTCACTATTTGAAAAAAATTATTGTGATTTGATGAGTTATGACTCCATGAATAAAAATAATAATAAAATTATAATGGCACAATTAAATAGTCAATTATTATTAAGATGCAATACAAGTACAAGAATATATTTATGCAAATGATAATGTAATGGTTTATTTGATTTTGCCATGATCATGCAAGGCAAAAACTACTCTTGAGGATTCATATGAATCAAGTGACATTTGATTTTGCTAGCTAGCATATAATATGTTATTCATATGATCTCATTTGATTAATAACATTTTCCATGATGGGATATATCAGTCCTTTTGGCAAGTGATTTACAAGTGTTTGATAAGCTAGTCACAACATCTTTTTAGTTACTTATGTAAGTATCCATTCATAATAGTATAGCATGTAATCATAAGATCATGTAATTCTCACTTGACTTGTATTCACATATAGATATCATAATTCAATCACACATATACATAATAGAATCCAATTATAGCTCATACTCATCTTTAAGGCCAAAAAGCTTTATAGTTGGTTTGAACCTTCCTCTTAATCTCTCGAAGTGTAGAGGTCATAATATATGTGTGTGTGTGTGTACGCATGTGTGCAGCATACTTGATATGCAACTATGGTCATATTTCATACAAGTAGGTCAAGTATTTATCCTTATTATTCTTGTATTATAGCTTAACCTTGTACACTCTTACTATAATAACTATGGTTATCTAAATGACTTAGTTCTTTTTTCAAATTAAACAAGACATCTTAGGATATAACATAATCAAAATTCAAGTCAATATAGATCCTACAAAAATATGGTGAAATTTTAACATTTACCTTATTTGTATATAGGTATAGTCTATTTAGTCTTACAATCTTAGCTATATCTCAAAATGTGCATATCCAATTACAAAACTAAAAATAACACAGAGTAATATTTTTCATTTTTTTTTTACATTATCTAATTCAATGTATAAGGTCATCAAAATAAATGAATAATCTTAGATTGAGTATATTTCAGTACGTTCAGAACTAGTCGATCAAATAGTAATATCTCTTCACATATAATATATGCAACAAAATAGTTTTAAAAGCATTTAGATGAGACATAACTCTATAGAATTCAGGTTTTGCTTACCTAATTATACTTCTAATATTATGAAATCATAGGTGTTAAATTTTGTCCCTAAAACATAACCAAAATAAATTCATTCATTATTTCTCGTTCACTTCTAATAGCTTCTTATACATGAATCCTAGTTATAATTACTTTATGAAGGAGCAATTTCTTAAGAGCATAAGATGAAATAACTTACCTTTTACAAATCTAGAAAACCTCAAAAATTTTCCTAGCTAATTCCTTCTTCTTCCTTATTCCTTCTTCTTACCTTTTTCTTCTTCTTTCTTTCTTTCTTTATTTCTTTATTATCTTTTTTGTTGTATCCCTTTCACTTTTTTTTCTCTCTTATCTTCTTATAATGGAAGAGAATTTCAATTCCTATTATAATAAGATAAAATCATAGTGGATTACTCCTATTAGTTGAAAGTTTAATTTCCTTTTTTAGTCTCTTTTCTTCATTCTTTCATCATTATCCCTCTACAAATTTTCATCTGCTCCTTATAAATTAATAAGTTCCAAAACATCCTTATTTAAGATGTAACAATATAAATACCACATATGACAATTTGTTATGCAACTATGCAAACATCATATTTATATTAAAGTGCCTCAAATGCAATGATGTAAATATTATCATGCTTATCAAATACACATATCTAAGTGATCATTTATGCAATACATATGTTCAAGTGGGATTACAAATGAATGTGGGTAGGATGTTATAATCAAAGCATTCAAAATTATCTCAGGCAATTGTGATGCATATTTGGCTTATATGGCAGATACTAGAAGTAAGAATTAATTACTAGATAATGTACTAGTTATGAAGGAGTTTCTTGATGTCTTTCTAAATGAATTGTCAAGATTACCACTAGATGAGAAAGTAGAGTTTACTACTAAGCTTATGCTAAAAATTGTTATGATTTCTATACCACCAAATAGAGTGG
This sequence comes from Omphalea diandra, assembly GCA_949677035.1. Lineage (NCBI taxonomy): Eukaryota > Viridiplantae > Streptophyta > Magnoliopsida > Malpighiales > Euphorbiaceae > Omphalea > Omphalea diandra. The sequence continues at coordinate 34,172 of CATIWR010168219.1, read as the reverse complement.
CTCTATTTCAATTGAAAGACTTAAAGACTCAATTGTAAGAGCTTTTAGAAAAGGTTTATTAGACTAAGTGTATCACCTTAGGGTGCTCCAATTCTAGTTATGAAAATGAAAGATAGCATTAAGTAGTTATGTATTGACTATCATAGGTTGAACCGAGCTACTATTAAGAATAAATATCCTATTTCTATAATTTTTTATTTATTTGATCAATCATAAGGAGCATAGGTATTCTATTAAATTAATTTAAAGTTTGGGTATTTTCAACTTAAGGTGTCAAAAGTAGATGTATTAAAAATAGCTTTCAAAACTAGATACAGGCATTATGAGTTCCTAGTAATGCCATTTGGATTAAAAAAAATGCTCCAGTTGCATTATGGCTTTAATAAATAAGGTATTTTGACCTTTGTTAGATAAGTTTATCATTATATTTATACATGATATTCTAATTTATTTCAAGAGCAAAGAAGAACATGTGGGGTATTTGCAAGTTACTTTATAAACCCTTAGGGACAAGCAATTATATAACAAATATGATTTCTAGCTATATCATGTGGTGTTTCTATGGCATGCGATTTTTGGACAAGGGATTGAAGTAAACCTAAAAATGATTGAAGTAGTGATAAATAGGGAAGTACTAAAGAAATATAGTGGCAGTCCATAGTTTTTTAGGGTTAGTAGGGTATTATTACTGTTTTGTGAAAGGTTTTTCATTAATTATTGCCCTATTGATTAAGTTACTATGGAAGAATATAACTTTCCAATGGAATGAAGCATGTCAAAAAAATTTTGAGACCTTCAAGCAAAAATTGACTACGACACTAATGTTGTTTATTCCTACCTTCTAAGGGTTATGTCATATACAATGATGCATCACACCAAAGTTTGGGTTATGTACTTATGCAAAACAGTAAGGTAATTACCTATGCTTTTAGACAATTAAATCCATATGAATTATCATAACCTTTGCATGATTTAGAGTTAGTTGTAGTAATCTTTCCCTTAAAGTACAGAAAAATTACCTATATGGAGAGACTTTTCAAATCTTCACCAATTACAAAAGTCTAAAATACTTGATGCACCAGATGGAATTAAACATGAGAGACAGAAGATGGTTAGATTGCTAAAAGACTATAATTGTACCTTTAATATCATCTAGGAAAGGTTGATGTTATAGTAAAAGTCTAGTGACAATGTTGTTAATGCACATTTATTTTCCTTAGTTGTTTTAATTAAGATGTGAGCTACGAATGTTAAATTAAATGTATACTCAAAGGGTATTTTGACTACAACATCTCAAGTGAGGCCTATGCTACAAGATAGAATAAAAAAAGCTTTAGGTAAAGATCCATTATTACAAAAAAAGATAGAAGCAGTAAAACAAAGAAAGGCAAAGAATTTGAGCTCCATAATGAAGTATTAGTGATAGGATCTCATGTTTGTGCCCTAGATGTTGATAATATATATAAAGAGATCTTGGAAGAAGTTCACTATGCTCCATATGCAATGCACTTAAGAATGGCAAAGATATATTATTCCTTAAAACTTCATTTCTAGTGGCCTAAGATGAAGAAAGATTGTGGTCTATATTTCTAAGTGTTTGACTTATCAATTGAACAAATTGAGCATCAAACTCTGGTTGGAAAATTATAACCTTTAGAGACACCTAAGTGGAAATGGAAAAGGATCACGGTGGAGTTTGTTTATGAGCTACCTAAGACACCATGACAAAGATGCATTTGGGTTATTGTTGATAGAATAACAAAATCATCTCACTTTTTTTTCATTCAATATTTCATTAAGTTTATTTATTTTCTTCATGCACATTCATTAACTTAATTGATAAATGTCATTATTTTTATATGTTAATGACTCCAATTATTAAATATTTTTAAATTCACTCTTACTAACTATTTTATTTGAAAATAATATATGATATAATTTATCCATAAATAATCATGACATTTATTTTAAAAATTGTCTTAACTGAAGTATAAATATGAAAATGATACTCAACACTACTAATAATAATACATTTGTTTAGTTTTGAAATCATATTTCCATTTTCACTATGAATTTTTCTATCATAATGTCCAATAATATGTCATCATATATTACTAAATAAATAATCATTGACAAATCACCAAAACACTAAAAAGAGATTAAAATTCTTGCACAAAGAGACAAAATAACAAATTTAGAAACACTCGTAAAAGAACTACAAAATAAAATAAACTAATAAAATTGGTAAAATATCACTTCGTTAGAAAAAAAAACAAAGAAAATGAATAGAAAATTGTCAGTACAATATACAAACAATGACCTCAAAATACCAAAAAAAATATTTTTAAAGAAAAAAGAATAAATTTATTTTACAATAATTATCACTTCAATTTTCATTTTTTTTCTCTCGTCTTTTGGAAATTACACGTTTACCTATCACCTCCACACAATATTATAATGTTTCGTGTTATGCTGATATTCGTAAGCAATCATAATATTGATGTTATTTTCTAGATAATTACTATATCTTTGTTTTCTATGAAAATTTTCTTTTCTTTCTTTTTCTTATTTTTTTATTTGAAATTGTTTCTTCTCTTTTAATTAATATTATGCACATTTTATCTTATATAGACACAATTATAATGAAAGCAAATAATAAATAACATTGATGTCCCAAACTAAATCTTTTGCCTAAAAAAAATTGAACTGAAAAATGAATGTGATTATAATATTGTTTAATTAAGTTTGTTTTTTTTTCCTACATATTTGTTAATTTAATTGATAGCTGTTATTATTTTTTATATGTTAACCACTCCTATTTATTAGATATTTTTAATTTCACTTTTTAACTAATTGTTTTATTTGAAAATAATAAAAAAATATAATTTTATTTATAAATATATGATATTTATTAAAAGAATTATCCTATCTAGAGTATAATATAAAAACTCAATACTACTAATAATGACATATTAGTTCCATTTCTAAATCATATTTCTATTTTTACTATGAATTTTCTCAATAATAATACCCAATAATATATCGTTATATATTACTAAAAAATTGAACTGAAAAATTAATGTGATTATAATATTGTTTAATTAAGTTTGTTTTTTTTCCTACATATTTGTTAATTTAATTGATAGCTGTTATTATTTTTTATATGTTAACCACTCCTATTTATTAGATATTTTTAAATTCACTTATTAACTAATTGTTTTATTTGAAAATAATAAAAAATATAATTTTATTTATAAATATATGACATTTATTAAAAGAATTATCCTATCTAGAGTATAATATAAAAACTCAATACTACTAATAACGACATATTAGTTCCATTTCTAAATCATATTTCTATTTTTACTATGAATTTTCTCAATAATAATACTCAATAATATATCATTATATATTATTAAATAATGGATGAAGAATTACCAAAGCACTAAAAAAATAAAAATTCTTATATAGAGAGAGACAAAATATCAAAGTTAGAAAAACTACTAAAACAAATACAAAATAAAATATACTAACAAATGTCACTTTGTTAGAGAAAATAAAGAAAATGAATAGAAAATTATTGGTAGAATATACAAGCAATAACCTCAAAATACCAAAAATATATATATTTTTAAAGAAAAAAAGAATAAAATTATTCTTTTATCACTTCTAATTTATTTTCTCCCTCCCCTTCCTTTGCAAATTACACATTTACCTACCATCTCCTCATAAAAGAGAAACGTAATAAAATGTGATTGTACTTCCTCGATGTATGTATCTGAAAGTAGTCCAACAAAAGACTTCCCACAAAAAAAGAATGAATCCTATATTTGAATGAAGATTTTATAGTGCACATATTCACCCCATGATTTCTAATGGAATAGAGATAATTTAAGCATGAATGAAAGGTCTACCATGTGCTCAAGAAAGGACACCTCATTCCTAAACAAATCCTAACAAAACTTATCGGTTCTATTTTTCTCTCACTTTGTTTTCTATCCACAATATATATCACCTTTCATATGTTTACCACTGAAATATATACTGACATTTCTCCTCCTCAAAACAATATAAACAAATGCAATTCAAAAAATATAAAATAAAATTATAAAATCCAACTCAACAAATTTTAAAACTAGGAAAATATATTTATTCCATATATAAGTCACCACCACTGTACGTTATATATCCATCATATTCAACATCAAAATCTCAACATCAACATGACAATTGGAGCAATATTCTCCATCAACTAGATGATCACCCTTATAACCAATTAACATAAGAACATATTCATTACTCAACTTCCTACAAAAATTTAACCCCTATGGCACTCTCAATCCCCCATTTCCCTCAATAGTCATAGCGGTAAAATCAAGACCACAAGTTCTAAGAACTAAATTTGCTTTCGAAAAAGAAAAAATTTCTTTCAACAACACTGCACCATAATGACTTTTTCAATATTGGTAACACAATCGCATAATGATATAATGCATGAGCAATTTTGGAGTCAACACCATATTTAAAAAATGACAAACCTTTCTAAAAATCACACACTCAAAATATAAATTAGTGTCAAGCAATATATTCAACCATAAGTTCTAAAAAACTTCTTCCTCCATTGCCCAAAAATTTTAATCTTTTATGCAAGCTTTAAACTTTGAAATGCTTAAGAACATCACAACTCTACAACATTCTCTAGAAAGTTTTAGAATCACAAAGAAAATAAATAAATAATTCATAAATCTAAAACATCAAAATAATGTCACTAATACTTAGCCAATTCAAATAAGCAAAGACAAAACAAAAAGTACATAAGCATTAAGCCAAAAAGATCTTCAGGACTTCTTGAAATAATCTATAGATTAAAATCTCTTATGGCAAAAACTAAGATACATGGCTTCCTTCCATCATGACCTACTTAAAAGTAAGTCAATAAAATCAATAACAAAGTAAATTAGCTACACCACCATAATCTACCACTATATATACATATAAACACTATAATTAATACCAAAATTAGTATAATATCAATATAAATATAAATTACCTATTAGTTGAATCAGTAAAACATTGGTTTAACCTCCTGAATGGATCAATGTCCAAGTTAACCTCCTGAATGGATCAATGTCCAAGTTAAGTCTAATAACTATGTTTAAACGTACAACCTTAATATCAAAATTATTGTTTATGTTATTTAAATATTATATTATTGGCATTAATACAACAATAATCTTTACATTAATATTATGATACCTAATACTTTTATAATAAAATTATTAAAATAATTATTATAATGGTATAAACAATATAAATGATTATAACAACAATAGTAATTGAAACAAATATTTAAACTTCAAAATCACTATAATTTCATAAAACCCTCATAATACACTTAGTCGTTACCATAACCATGACAAAAACCCATCATAAAGACAAAATATAATTTTCCATCAAAATCATTGTAATATCTTCATCATATCTCCCCAAATAATTAATTTTTTATTTAATTTAATTTTACTCTTTTCCTTCTATAAATATAATTCAAAATTCGATGTATAAATATCCTTTAAATACGATTGGGGAAGGAAGTTGGCGTCTCCTTTCATTCTTTCATTTCTCACTCACAATAAATTTAAACTTTTATAACCACTATAACTACTAGGTTGAAATTGGTAATACCTTAAATTCACTTATTTTTGCAATTTTACATATAAATTTGCTTGCTTTTAAAGCTCATTTGAAACAATTAATCATAGTAGGAGCATAACTTTCTTTTTTTCACAACAGTTACAGCATGACTCTACCAATGCAAACTTCAATAGTAAATTTCCCTTTCTAAAGAAAAAACTACACATTACATTCAGAGATAAAAACATTGACACCAAATACTAAACATGCCATCCCCTTTTATCATTCAAAAAATTAAATTTAAAATAAAAGATTAAACTTATCTAGGAACTTATGTATAACAAAGCATTGTATGTATAAATATATATATATATATATATATATGTTATAATTAATACAAAAATTATTATAGTATCAATAAAAATATAAATCACCCATTAGCTGAATCAATAACTCATTGATTTTGTTAGCCCTTGTGAAAATTTTAAATTTTGGAGGGAAGGTTAATGATGCAAATTTAAAAGATGGAGTAGAATAATAGAAGACACAAAAGATTTATAGTGATTTGAGTGTTAACAAACCCTACATCCACCCCTCTATTCACTAATTAGATATTTTACTGTTACTAAATGGTGTTTCATGAGCTCAAACTAAACTTTACACTTTCATGTTTTATAAGGCTCACACACAACTATACCAAAGTTTTCTTTTATAAGGATCAATCTAAAACCCAAACCCAAAAGTGTTTAAAGGCTCAGACCAAACCTTAACAACTCAATCACAAAGAATAAATAAAAGAGAGAGGTAAGAATTCAATTTGTAAGAGTTTGGCTATAGTAAATGGTATGCTCTTGCATGTAAGTCCATTTGGTGGAGTATTTATAGATTACACCCACCAAAGAACTGTTACAAATAAAACTATCTCCACATCTTCAATATTGAGGGCAAAATCTAACATTAAATGTTTGTCAAACAAAAGTTGTAGTTGAGACAGGAAGTCATAATCATGAGCTACTTTTCACATCAGATTTTGCTAAGTCATGGTTGCAATTTTCAATTGTGTCTAATGACTAGTTACATGTGGCACTTCATCAATGGTTGGTCCATAAACTAGTCGTTAAGTCCCTTTTAACCATATTAAAAGTAGTGGGCACAAAATTAGGGAATGGCCATTATCCTCACTGTGAACGAAACTAAACTTTGAAGATATTGGATGTTTGGGATTTGAGGTTGTTATGCTAGAGTCATAATCACGACTTTTGAATAGGCAATGGCCTTTTTTAACACGTGGCTTCATTTGGTTGAGCATTTGGATCCCTCCAACTAATTTTAAAGATCGCAGTCGGTACTCTGCCCTAACCTAGATCGTAAACTAAATTGAACTAATTGTGTCTTAATAGTTAATGATTAGCGATCATGACTTTGGAGTCATATTCCACCCTTTAAGCTATTTGCTTTCATTCAACTTCCAATGAGTTCCTAACTTTATTTATGCAAGATCAACACATAAAAAAGACATTAGAACCTTTCAATCTATATTGTCAAGATCAAAAGAAAGTTTTGATAGGTTTGACCAACCTAGTCCAATAATCTCCTTTTTTTTTTTTTTGACAATCTAGATTGAATATACAAGGGATAAAGAGCTAATTATACATATTCTTAAGTGTTTTAAGGTTTTAGAAGTTCATTAAGAAGTTAAAGTTTATGAGCCAAAGTGATGGAAATTGCCTATGACATAGAAAGTCAAGTATTGAAAAATATGAAACTAATACCCCCCCCCCCTTAATCAAGTTAATAAATCCAACTTTAAATATTATCCTTTTGCATGTAGAGTTAATTGTCTCTCCCCCTTTGTCAGGATTAACAAGAGAGGGACTAAGGAGTGGGAATAAATATTATCACAATTGCAATCCATAAGCAATTTTAATCACAATTTCAACAATCAATCATAATTGCAATCGATAATGAATAGGGGTAGCATTGAACAACATAAATAGAATTTTCATTAATTAAGAATGTAACAAGTTTACATAGACATATTCAAACCTACAAAGATGTTTAATCACATAGTCACTATGCCATTATATAAAAAAACATAAAACATTTAAAAGAAAATAAGAACTTAAAAGCATACAGCATGAAAAGATTTGCAAAGTAGGGGAGGAATCATTATCTTCAACCACTTAATTATCATCCCTTTAAGTTTCTCCTCTAGCTTGAGTGCCCCCTTGAGCTTGATCACCCTCCTCTTCTTTTTTATCTTCCTTCTTATCTTGGGTGTCCTTCAAATCTCTAAAATCATGAAGGTGGCAAGGATTGGCTCTAACTTTTCTTGCAAATAAACCAAATCATTATAGAGATGCCAAAGAAGATTAAACCTTTTTTTAATCATCCTCATAACTTGTCCAACTTTTGGTTGATGGAGGAAAGAGAAATAGGAGCAAATTTGGTTGGTCTTTTCACCTTAGGCACTAAAGGAGGGCTTCTTCTTCTTGACCTTTTTCTTCTTTAAGGACCAATTTCCTTCTCTTAGAGATTTAAGAAGTAGCTTACTTTTTAACACCTTAAACCCATAAAAAATAAGCATAATACTTGGAATGAATGGCCTTTGCATTCACCAAATAATTAAGGTTTAGGAAATTATAGCTTAGGGGTATTTATTGATAACAAAGTGTTCATTTTTCAGGTGTTAAGGCTCCCACAAATCGATTAATGGCAATGTTATCAAAGGGAAGAAGAAATTAAGCTTTCATTTTGGTACTCATGTGAATCAATTGATCCCTAAAGTACCTTTCACTTTGGATTTTTTTTGTTGAAAAATAGGTAATAGAGAAAGGTAAGATCTTGTTGCGAGACTTTCTTAGTATCATCTCCTCTGGCACAAATAGAGAAGGTAATGATTTTATGTAAGAGCCAATGAGGGAGGATTTTAATCTGTTTAGCTAGGGCTATTTTGGGGACATGTTTATCTTTAATGGAGATTATACTTCAAAAGTCAGAGCAGTGAATAAAGAGGGAGGAAATGTTAAAGGGCACTCTATCATTAGTTTAAAGGTTAAAAAGAAAGCAAATTTAGGCATAAATGATAAAGTACTCTTTCCCAAAACCCCTCAAAGACTTACATACTAACTTGCTAGAGATTTTGCCTTTTTACTAAAGGTGATGGTGCATATATATTCTCTTATAATTTCTTCATAACTAGGTTCATCTCTCTATATGAACTCAACACACTGCAAATGATCAAGGAAACCTTTGATCTCTTCTATGAGATATAGGGCATTGAGAAGGAAATTAGAAGGAGTCTTGTTTGCTTAAATGATCTTATGCTCATTTGCCTTGAATCTTTTCTTTTCCTCCCTAATGATACCATGCATAAGATAAAGAGATGTTCCTTATTGCCTTGATGGAGAGAGAGTGGCAATTCCCTTGCCTTTTTCTCCTATAGAGAACTTTCTTAGGGCCATTAGATGGAGATGAAAGGGGTTGGAACAAAGAAGATGAAGAGAAATTGAGGGAGAAAGAGGTTGGATGAAAGAGAAAGTAAGGAAAGTGAAGGGATGATGTTTTGAAGGGGTTTATATAGGCTTAGAAGGGGTGTAAAAGGGTTAAAAAACAGTCAAAATGGCTTAAAATGCCATAAGCAAGGAAGTTACATCATTTGGAATGCAAATGGTTATTACCCAGAAGTTACAAGAAAGTCACAATCACTATTCCCTTATCGCGACTACGAATTACAAAATTTGTGAGTAATAAGCAAAACAAACCTTGAAAAGATGTGAGATCAATGGTCAAAATTTTTGAAATTTAAAAAGTCATTGTGGCAACCTTGGGTCACAAACACAAATTTCAAAATGTCCAAAATTTGAAAGAGGCATGAAAGTGGCAACTGCAACTCTTAGTCTCCATCGTGAATTATAATCCAGTTTTGAAAACTAACTTGAAATGAAATTTTGAACATATGGCCCAGTACTTGTAAGATCAAATTGATATTTTGCTGATCAATTTATGTAGCTGAGCATATAAAAGTTCAAATGCAACTATAATTGATTCAACTAACACAATAAAAAAATAATTGCATCACATTTTCATCAATTGTATCAAACAAGTCATTAAAGAACATCAACTAACATTGTATGTAGATAATGAGATCCATTTTCACTCTAGCAAGTTTCCATCAAGCATTCCAAGTTCCCTCTTAATGACGTTCATCCTTTTTCATTAAGGGGTTAGTAAAAATATTTGATGGGAATATGATCAACATCTTTGTCATAATCCTTGAGTTATTATTTCATCCAAAGAACTTGAGTGCAACAACAATCCACTGCCATATATTTCACGTTGATAGTGGATAAGGCAATTACAATTTGCACCTTGCTAAACCAAGAAACTAGACATTCACTAATAAATTGGCAAGTTTCAAAAGTGCTCTTTCTATCCAATAAACTATCGATATAATCTACATCCAAATAACTAATAAGACTAAATGATGAATTCCATGGATACCATAAACCTAAATATAATGTACCATGCAAGTATTTCAAGATCCTTTTAACTGTAAGCAAATGTGATTCCTTAGGACAAGATTGAAACCTAGCACATAAGCAAACACTATACATAATATTGGGTTTAAAACTGGTAAGATAGAGGATAGAACCAATCACACCTCTATATTTCTTTTCATCAATAGGCTTACCTGATTCATCTTTGTCTAGCTTAATTGATGCACTCATTACAGACTTGGCTACTTTGCATCTATTCATGCCAAACCTTTTGAGTAGCTCCTTTATGTACTTGGCTTGGTTGATGAAGATGCCCTTTGTGGTTTGCTTAATTTTAAGACCAAGAAAGACCCTGATTTCACCCATCATGCTCATCTCAATTCCCTAGCCATACACTTTGCAAACTCTTCACAAAAAGATTCATTAGTAGCTCCAAATATATATCATTATTATGCTTTTTCATAAACAATATTGCGTCAACATTACCTTTTTCAAAATTATATTTCAAAAGAAATGAACTAAGCCTTTCATACCAAGTTTTTGGAGCTTATTTCAAACCATATAAGGCCTTACTTTGAAAACATGGTTAGGAAAATCATGAGATTCAAAACTAGGAGATTGTTCAACAAAAACCATTCAAAAATGCTCTTTTCATTTCCATTTGGAAAAGTTTGACATTCATATGGCATGCAAATGCTAAAAGAATTCTAATGGCCTTTAATCTTGCTACTATGGCAAATGTTTTATCATAATCAATACCTTCCTCTTAATTGTAACTCTTTGCAATCAATCTTGCTTTGTTTCTAGTGATGAAACCTTGCTCATCTAACTCATTCTTAAACACCCATTTGGAACCTATAATTGGGCATTCTTTAGGCCTGGGAACAAGTTTCCAAACTTTATTGTTCTCAAATTTGTTAAGTTCCTCTTGTATAGCAATCAACTAACTCTTATCATTAAGAACCTCATCAATTGACTTTGGCTTAATTTGAGAAACAAAAGCAAGATTATTATCTAAAGCATGCAATTGAGCTATAATACTTACTCCCTTAGATATTTCACTAATGATTAGATCTTCGAGATGATCCTTGGAATATCTCCAATCTTTGGAGAGTTCTCGAGTTTGGTTCTCTTCTTGTTGGGGTTCATAATCCTCAAGATAAATCACATTTTCCTTGGGTGTTAAGTTTAGTTTCAACTTCTCAAAGTCATCTTCATGATCATCAACAAGAGAACCTTTCCTAAGATCAAATTTGTTAGACTCATAAAGTACAACATTCATAAACTTTTCAACTACCATAGACTTATTGTTAAAGATTCTGTAAGCTTTGCTAGAGGTGGAATAACTAAGAAAAATACCTTCATCGATTTTTAAGGCAAATTTTCTAAGGTTGTCCTTAGCATTAAGAATGTTGCATTTGCAACCAAACACTCTAAGGTATAAAATCTTAGGTTTTCTACCATTTTACAACTCATAAGACATTTTATTCAAAACGGGTCTTTTGAAAACAAAATTTGCAAGATAACATGCAGTATTAATGGCTTCGACTTTAAAGTAATTAGCCAAAGAGTACTCATTGAGTGTTTTTATTCCCATCTACCAATGTCTTATTTTTCCTCTCGACAACATCATTTTAGTGTTTTAGGAGTAGAAAAATTATGAGAAATCCTATTTTCCAAACAATAATTTTAAAACTTTCATTTTGAAACTCTTTTCCATGGTCACTCCTAATAGAAGAAATGAAGTAACCTTTTTTCATTTTAAACTCTTTTAGTAAAACTTTTAAAAGCATCAAAAGTGTTACTCTTATAAGCAAAGAATGAGACCCAAGTGAACCTAGAGTTGTAACGACCATTTTCATTTACAAAACTCATAGCAATCATGTCCAAAACATATATGCATAAAGGTATTATTCATCATACATACACAATCCAACATGTATTTAATGTACATATATGTTAACTAATGTTCAAGGCTAGTGACTATAAACTAGTTCCTATCTAGATGTATGTACATGACACAAGGAGAGAGAGAGTTGGAATTCAACTGATGACCTGTGGTCTATGTGTCTCGATGCAAAACCCTAAACACCAAAATGTCTTATGTTTCAGTATTTGAAAAAAATTTGCGATTTAGTGAGTCACGACTCAATGAATAAAAATAATAATCAGATTCTTATGACATAACCAACATAAGAATATCACCAGGATACATTACAAGTATAACAATTAACTATGCAAGTGCAAATCTAATAGATTTATTTTTATGCCATGACCTTGCAAGGCAAACACTGCTCTCGGAAATTTATGTGATTCAAGTGACATTTGATTTTATTGGCCAGTATATAACAAGTGAACCATTTAATCAATAACATGTGCCAATGGGACATATTAGTCCATCTTCCACATGATTTGCAAGTGTTTGACAAGCCAGTCACAACATCCTTTTAGTTTCATATGCAAGTGTTCATAACAATGGTATACCAAGTAATCGCTAAGACCATATAATTCTCGCTTGACTTGTATTCATATGTAAAAGGTAACAATTCAATACCATATACATGTAATAGGACATAAGCACATCATAAAATTATCACACATATACACATTAGAATCTAATTATTATTTTTACTCACCTTTTGATGTAACCAACCTTTATGGTAGGTTTGGTGCTCTCTCTAGGGCTTTCTCAAAGTCTTGAGATCCTAAAATTTGACACATACATGGTTATAAATATGCCAAAAATGATTATGAATGCTTGGTATGCAACTATGGCATAATCCATGCAAGTGGACCTAGTGTTTATGCATGTTTTTCCTTATATGGCAGCCTGAGCTTACTATACTCTCACAGTAATAATTCTAGATATACTTATTTAAATGACTTAATTATTTTTTTCAAATAAACTAGACACATAATGATACAACATCTTCAAATTTCAGGCCAATATAAGACACACAGAAAATAGGGTAAATTTTTTAATTTTGCTCTATTTCAATGTCATCTCAATCTAAGTAGGTCTTACATTCTTGGGTATATCATAAATTGTACAAATCAAATTGAAAAACTGATTTACACAAAACTGATTTACCAAAAGTTACACAACACATAAAGGAACATTGTTTATGTTTTACTCATTGTCTAATTCAGTCTATAAAATCATCAAAACAAATAACCAATCTCAGGGTGAGCAAATTTTTAACATGGTGATAATCAGTCATAATGAAGGGGCAATATCTCAACAACTATACAAAATTTGGAAACGATATTTTACATTCTTGTAGATAATATATAAATAAACAACTTTCAAGTTTAACATATCACCAAAATCCTAATCTATGGCTATCAAATTTTTAGAAAATAGAATTAAAAGACAGGTAAGGTTTCATTCCAGTACAGGGTCAGTCACAATCAATGAGCTATATCTCTTTCCACATAACAAATTAATCCAAACTTCTTTATAGGTGATTAGAGGGGATATACCCTACAAATCTCATGTTTTATACTTTGTCAAAATCAGAACCCAAGGCCATCATATAAGAAAACAGAAAGACTGAGGTGATTTCGATTGGTTGTGAATAGCCCTAATGAAGGAGCCATAACTCCTCACACACACCCAATCAAACAAAACTGTTCCATATGAATTTAGATGAGGCATAAATCTACAACTTTTATATTTTTCACTTTCTCTAATTCCTCTTCTAGGGTTATGAAATCATGGGTACAAAATTCTGCTCTAACAATAAAATCAACACAATCAGCTATTGTTCTTTTGAATTTCAATTTCCATCCAAGAGTTTTACCTCAAGTACTCCATAATCCTCATTAACCATACATGATTAACATGTCATAAGGGTTAATTTCATTTGAAAAGAAGATAAATTAACTTACCTATTGGCCTAGAACTAGAAAACCTTAGGCTTCCTCCTTAGGCAGCTCACTTTTCTCCCTCTCCTTCTTCTTCTTCTTCTTCTCCTTCTTATTCTTTCCTTTCTTTCTTCCTTAGCTCTCTCTTTCTTCTATTGTACCTCACATCTAAGCTCTGTATTCTGATCCTAAAGGATCAAAAATTCCACTTGTAAACCTATTGTAATAAGACAAAATCATAGTGTTGCATTCCTATTGGTTGGAAGTTCACTTTCCTAATTTAATCCCTCTTATTCACTCCTTAAGCACCTTCATCTATCTCCTAATTCCTAAATGCTCCTTGTACTTTAAAATAAGCTCTATAACATCATTATTTATGATGTTGTAATATGCAAACAACATAAAACAATTTGTCATGCAACTATACAAACATTACATATATGTTCAAGTGTCCCAATGCAATAGTGCATGTGTCATTGTCGTGCTTATCCAATTCACGTATCTAAATGATCATTTATCTAATGCATATGTTCATGTGGGATTTCATATAATTTATGCAATTATTATGTTCATGTGATAATGTCAATGAATGTGGATGGGGATGTTACAAGAGTAGTCATCAATAAGCATAAATGCATAGTATTTTCCACTAAGACTAGCATTTCTAGTAGGTCTAACTAAGTCCATATGAATAAGTTGAAAAGGTCTAGAAGTACTTACAACATTTTTTGCTTTGTAAGATGCTTAGTGTTGCTTTCCTATTTGATAAGGTCTACATGTCTTGTCTTTATTATGCTTGAGCTTTGGGAGACCTTCTACTAGCTCTCCTTTTAATAGATGTTCTAGAAGTTCCATGTTATCATGTCCAAATTTTCTATGCGAAAGCCATGATTCATTGCTAATAGAGATAAGACACTTAAAGGATTGGTTAGCCAAATTGTCTAAGTTAATTAGGTAGGTATTGCCTCTTATTTCACCCTTAAAGACTACCTTCTTATCCACCATGGTGGTAACCCAACATTCTCTAGAATCAAAGGTGACTTTATTATCTTTATCACATAATTGACTTACACTTAACAAATTGTGATTCAAACCATCAACTACAAGAACATTATCAATGAGAGACCAACCTTTCTTACCAACAATTCCAATGCCAATTACCTTACCCTTGGCATTATTCCCAAATGTGACATTGCCACCATCTTTCTCTTTAATGGCTATTATTGACCATTTAACACCAAGAAGAGGAGTTAAATTGGTGGAAATTTAAAAATTTGAAGGGAACATAATGAATTTAGAGATTGGCATTATAAGAGAAGAGATAAATACACAATATTTTATAGTGGTTCGGGTGTTAATGAACCATATGTCCACTCCTCAATTCTTCACAATTAGGTGTTTTACTATCACTAAATGGTGTTTCCAAGCTCACACCAAACTTGTACACTTTGTATTTTATGACTCACACACAACATTACAACTTGTGTTTTAAGGCACATACAAAAACCTCTCAAGTGTTTTCCCAAAGGCTCATACTTAACCAATATAAGAGTTTTACAATTAGGCTAACTTTTAAACCTAATAACAATGGTGTTTAATGCTCACACATAACAATATTAACTCACATATAAAGAATTGAAGGTTTAGAAACAAAATTGCAAGAGTTTAGCTATATTTAATGTTATTCTCATGCATTCATATTTGTTTGGTGGAGTATTTATAGGCAATACCCACCAAAGAGAGGTTATAAAGAAACTATGTCTGAATCTCTAAGGCAAGCTAGGTAGATTTTACATTAAATGTCTGTCAAACTGATTTCACGATCATGACTGGTATGTTGCAATTGTGAATTCCCATTTTACACTAAAAAGTTAAAATCGCAATGGAGAACCCCATTTGTATCTAACAGCTAGTCCATATGGCACCTTATTATTCGTCTTCCAAGAAAAATAGTCATTGTGTTCTTCCAACCAATAAAAGTTACAGTCGCAATTTAATTTCTTTTTGGATGCGACTAGTACTGCGAATTCTTTTATTTGATAAGGAGAAATTACTTCAGCAGGTCGCAGTCTCGAATGCTATATCACCCTCATCAATTTTGATATGTCAACACTTATCTTGGACACCTGGCAAGCTCTAGTTATGGACTTAGTTCCCTTCAATCAACTATAAAAGATGCAATCGGGATTTAATTTCTTCTTGCATGCAACTGGCACCGTAAATTCAACTGTTTTAGCTTCATGTCTTTCTTAGTAAGGTCACACTATGATTTGCTCCATAAATTCATATGGTTCAAGTTCATTCATTTCTTTTATAATGTCGCGATAGCGAATTAGAGGTTCTTGACCATGAATTAGAATGTCTTTCACAATGCTTGAGATTTAGACTCCCATACAACTTTTAATGTAAACCTATCTAAAAAACTGCAAAATCAACACTTAAAATTATGTTAAAACTTATCAATCTACATTATCAAGATCAAAAGAGAGTTTGGTCCTAGGTTTGACCAACCTAGCCCAATAATCTCCCCCTTTTTTATTTTGACAACTTGGATTGATTTTACAAAGGGTAATGAATTGCATAAGTGTGAAGTTGAGATAATTAACACTTTTTAACAAATTAAACTTGTTGAGATGCTATTTAAACAAAAAAAATGACTAAGTTTATCAAATTTGAACTTGGTAATATACCAATTTAAATATGAAATGCAAATAACTAAATTGAGATCGTTCCCCATCAACTGATACTCCCTCTTGATTATGTCATGCAATTTCTTTTCACTTTCTCTCCTCTTTTGTCAATATCAAAAGGAAAGATCAAAAGGTAATGAAATGATAAACTGATTCAAATGGCAATCATATATTAATGATGCAAATAGGGATGAGTATAAAATGATTGAATTGAAGAGCAATCATACTCTAAAAACAAAAATATGAAACATAAACTCCAAATTTCATTGATATAGATAAACATAAACATAAAGATGTGGGATCACAAACTTAGGCCTAAAGCCAAAATAAAATAAAAGAATAAAAGAAAAATAAGCATAGAAAGATTATAAGCCTAAGAAATCTAGAAAATTGGAGAGCTATCATTATCACTAGAATCTCTAATTTCTCCATCTCTTTCTTCACCTTATGTTTCATCCCCTTCTTCCACTTCTTGATCTTCTTCCTTCTTTGGAGTATGCTCTCAATCTTTAAAATTAGGGAGGCAACAAGGTTAGCACCCACATTCTCTTAAAGGTCCACCAAGTCACTGTGGAGGTGAGAAAGTAGAAGAAATCTTCTCTTAATCATCCTCATGATTTTGTCCAATTTCTTATTAATTGAGGAGAGAGAAATGGCAAAGGACTTTGGCTTTAGTTTAGGCTTAGGAAATGGTATTGGTTGAGCACCCTTCTTTATCACAAGCCTTTTCCTTTTTGAGGCTTGAGTACTCTCATGCTTTTTTGTCCCAATTGATGCCAAAGTATAAATATAAATGTTTGGATGTATAGCTTTGGCATTGATGAGGTAGGGTAAATCAAGGAAATTATGGGATGGCAAATATTTCTTAGTGAGGAATTTCTCATTCTCCTCATTAACAGCTCCACATAGCGATAAATGGTTGTGACATGAAAAGGTAGGGGAAATTGGCTCTTAGGCTTCGTGCTCATGTGAATCAATTGATCCAAAAGGTATCGGCTAATTTAGATTGATTCGAATTTAGTTAAGCAAAATAAAAAAGCTAGGTCTTTTGGGGAGATTTTTTCATTCCCATCACCTCTAGCATTTACCAAAAAAAGTAACAATATAGTGAAAAAGCCAATTTGGAAGGGTGCAAATATATTTGGCCAAAGAGATTTTTGGGTCATGTTTTGTTTAGATGGATATCTCATACCAAAATTCATAATGGATGATAACAAGTGCAGAGATGATGAAAGAGATATTATCTCCCACTTGAAGGTTGAAAAGGTTAAATAGTTATTCAAAAGTGATAAAGTAAAGGTCCCCAAAAGTCTAAAAAATTAACCCATACTGACCTGAGTTTGATTCGGCTCTTTTGCTTAAGGTGATCGTGCACATGAACTCATTGACAATTTCTTCATATTTGGGTTCATCTTGAAAGATAAACTCATTCTAGCCTAAGTTTGACAAGAAGGCATGAATTTCATCCTTGATTCCAAGGGACTCAAGGAGAAAAGCAAAGGGAATTTTATCGGGTTGGATTATTTTATTGGAGTTGGCTTTGTATCAGTCTTTCTCCTCTTTAGTTATTCCTTTCATCAAGTAAAATGCAGGAGGGCTAGAAGGTTGGGCTATGCCCTTTCCTTTTTTTGCTCTAGAAAGCTTTTTAGGTGCCATTGATACAAGTTTAGAGAAATTAATAGGTTTAAGAGAAAAAAAAATTAGAGATAGATGAAGAGAATAGGTAAAAGTGAAATAGAGGGGTGTTGGGATGGTTTAAATAAGTAAAAAGCTAATGAAAAATGGAAATAAATGATAAAATTTGCATTAAATGAGGGAGTGACATCGATTGATAGTCAAATCAACCAATGCTTAATAGTTACTCTAATTCGCGATCGTTAATTACCAAAAATTTGAGTAATGAAAAAAATTCCTTAAAAATTGAAGGAGTCAACGGTCAAAACTTTTAAATTTTGAAAAAATTTGCAATGGAAATCTAAAGCTGCAATAGTGAATTAGAAGTGTGACAGAAAGTTGATGAGTGCCTGTAAATTGCTAGCACTAATGGATAATAGTAACCGTGAATTATAAGGCAAAAAGAAAGGAAAAGAAAGAAAGGGAAATGGCCTTCGTAGATGTGATCCATTAAATGTAATGATGATTAATTCATGCAAATTGGTATAGAGAATCACATTTGCATAAAGAATTAAAACATTCGAAGTAATTAAAATACACATTTATCAAACACATCATTCAATCATTCAAAATAACAAACTCAATAAAGAATATTTTATGAGATCTAATTTTCACCCTAAGAAGCTACCATCAGGCACTCCTAACTCCCTCTTAATGAAGTTCATCCTTTCCTCATTAAGGGATTTAGTGAAAATATCTATAAGTTGATGATTTGTGTCAATAAACTCTAACACCACATCACCATCTCAGACATGATCTCTAAGAAAATGGTGTCTAATGTCAATGTGTTTGCTTTTAAAGTGTTGGATGGGATTCTTTGAAAGATTTATTGTACTTATGTTGCCACATTTGATGGAAATGTGACCAACAGCTTTGTCATAATCCTTAAGTTGTTGTTCCATCCAAAGAACTTAGGTGCAATAACAATCCATCGCCATATATTTCACTTTGACGGTGGATAAGGCAACTGAAACTTATTTCTCTTTCTAAACTAAGAAACTAACCATTCACCTATAAATTGGCAAGTTCTAGAAGTGCTCTTTTTATGTAATAAGCTACTAGCATAATTTGCATCTGCATATCCTAAAAGGCTAAAAGATGTTGGGTCTAGAGGCAGTGAGATAGAGAAGAGAACCAAATCGTACCTCTGTACCACTTTTCATCAACAAGTTTACCCAATTCATCTTTATCAAGCTTGATGGTAGCACTCATTAGTGTATTTGCTACTTTGCATCCATCCATGCCAAATTTCTTGAGTAGATCCTTTGTGTACTTAGCTTGGTTGATGAATGTGCCCTCTTTGGTTTGCTTGATTTGTAGACAAAGAAAAAACTTGAGCTTTCCCATCATGCTCATCTCAAATTTCTTAGTCATACACTTAGCAAAATCCTCACAAAGAGATTCATTAGTAGCATAGAATATAATATCATCAACAGATATGTGTACAATGAGTGTGTCTTGATTATGCTTTTTGACAAACAAAGTTGTATCAACCTTTTCTTTTTCAAAATCATCTTATAACAAGAATGAGCTAAACCTTTCATACCAAGCTCTTGAAGCTTGATTTAAACCATATAAGGCTTTAGTTAATTTATAAACATGATTTGGAAAAATGTGAGATTCAAAACTAGGAGTTTGTTCAACATAAACTTCCTCCTCAATGAGACCATTTAATGCACTTTTGACATCCATTTGAAAAAGTTTAAAGTTTATGTGACATGCATAAGCTAAGAGAATCTTAATGGCCTCTAATCTTGCTATAGGGGCATAAGTTTCATCATAATCAATGTCTTCCTCTTGGTTGTAACCCTTGGCAACCAATCTAGCTTTGTTCATAATGATGAAACCTTACTCATCTAACTTATTCCTAAACACCCACTTGCATTCTACAATAGAGTGTTCCTCCGGCCTAGGAACAAGTTCTCATACTTTGTTTCTCTCAAATTGGTTAAGCTCCTCTTGTATAGCAATCACCTAACTCTCATCATCAAAAACCTCATCAATTGATTTTGGCTCAAATTGAGAAATAAATGCAAGATTATTATCTAATGCATGAAGTTGAGATCTAGTACTTACTCTCTTAGATGTCTCACCAATGATTAGATCTTTTGGGTGATGTTTGGAGAATCTTCAATCCTTTGGAAGATCTTGAGCTAGAATTTCTACTTGTCGTGGTTAGGATTCCTTTTCTTCTTTTGATGACTTATTTTCATCAAAGTCTATTACCATTTCTCTTGAAGTTGACTCTAACTCCAATTTCTCAAAGTCACCTACAACACTATCAATAAGAGAACTTTCTTAAGATCAAGTTTATTAGATTCATCAAACACAATATTCATTGACTCCTCAACAACCATAGTACTTTTATTGAAAACCCTATAGGCCTTATTACAGGTGGAATAACCTAGAAAAATACCTTCATTTATCTTAGAATAAATTTTTATAAAGTAGTCCTTGGTATTTAAGATGTAGCATTTGCACCCAAAAACTCTTAGGTATGAAATCTTAGGTTTTTTATCATTCTAAAGCTCATAAGAGGTTGCATTGAGAATGGGTCTTTTGAAAATATGATTAGCAATATAATAAGTATTGATGGCTTCAGTCCAAAAGTAATTTAGGCAAAGAATACTCATTGAGCATGGTTCTAGCCATCTCTACTAATGTTTTATTTTTCCTCTCTGCAACACCATTTTGTTGTGATGTTCTAGGAGTTGAAAAATTATGAGAAATCTTATTCTCTACGGAATAAGTTTTAAAAGATTCATTTTGAAATTCCTTTCCATGGTCACTTCTTATAGAAGAAATGAAGTAACTTTTTTCATTTTGAAGTCTTCTCGCAAAACTTTTAAAAGCATCAAAAGTGTCATTCTTCTGAGCTAGAAAGGATACCCAAGCAAACCTAGAATAATCATCAACTAAGACAAATGCATAATACTTTTCACCTAAACTAGCACTCTTAATAGCTCCAAATAAGTTCATATGGATAAGTTGAAAAGGTCTAGATGTACTTACAACATTCTTTATGTTAAAGGAAGTTTAATGTTGTTTCCCCATTTGGTATGGTCCACATGTCTTGTCTTTTAAGAATTTTAGCTTGGGAAGACCTTCCACTAGCTCTCCTTTAGATAGGCTTTATAGGAGCTCCATGCTAGCATCACCAAGTCTTTTATGCCAAAGCCAAGCCTCATTGCTAAGGGAAGTAAGACATTTGAAAGATTGCTTGCCAAATTGTCTAAGTCAATTAAGTAAGTATTGCCCCTCCTTTTACCCTTAAAGATTACCTTTTTATCCATCAAAGTGGTAACTCGGCGCTCTCTAGGGTCAAAAATGACTTCATTACCTTTATCACATAATTGACTTTCACTTAACAAATTATGTTGTAAACCATCAACTAAGAGAATAGTGTTAATTAGTGAACAACCATTCTTACTAATTGTTTTAATGCCAATTACCTTATCCTTGGCATTGTTCCTAAAAGTGACATTGTCACTCTCCATCTCTTTTATGACTATAAATAGCTTTTTGTTGCCCATCATATGCTTTGAGCACCTACTATCCATATGTTAATCATCGTCTTCATTAGTGGCTACCATACAATCCTACACAACATAAACAAATCACTTTTGTTTAGGTATTAGATGGGTCCTCTAAATTGAGGTGAGCCTTTCTACTACAACAAAAGTTATTTGTATACCAAACTTTATGCAATAATGACATTGGAGTTTAGACTTATAAGTCTTTCTTCTATGTATAACTTTAGTATGAGTAGGGGGCATTCTCACGCTATGATGGTGAGATTGTGAGCATATGCATGAATGATTAGGAGCAAAAGAGAACTTTTTATATGTTGGGGTGAACATGTTTATTAGTGTAGATGAATACATTATTAGCCTTTTTAAGCTTAGGCTTTGAGCCTTGAGGTGTCTTTCCATTGCCTTTGGGCATTGGTGGCTTAGTGTTATAAGCACTCTTCCTCCCAACTACCTCAATACTAGATGTTTGAGGTGTTGAAGCCCTAATGAAAGTAATGATAGGGGGTCTAGATGATGAGGAGGCTCCATTGAAGCCAAGATCATGTCTTATTAGCGAAGGTCTTTGAGATACAATTAATGTATCTAAAGTTTCCTTCCCTTTGAGAAACTTAGAAATGGAATTTCTAAGCTTAATTACCTTTCCTTTTAAAGCATCATTTTCTTATCTGAAGGAGTTTAGAAAAGAAGAATATTTAGTAAGACTTTCAATAAATTTTTTGAGTTCTTCATTTGAAGTCCTCAACTCACTTACAAGCTCATTTATTGTGTTAAACTCATTTTTCAGTTTTAAGCATTTCTTTTTGTAAGTTTTCATTTATGATGTATATTTATCACAGCTCAAAGTAAGAGCTTCTAAGAGCTCATCATCTATAATATCAAATGCATCATAATTTTCACTAGAGTGGAGTGAAGAACTTGCTTCATTAGAAGAGTCATCCTATGCCATGAAACATAAATTTACCACGTCCTCATCTTCATCCTCCTTACTAGAGTTGTCATCCTAAGTGGCTTTAAAGCTCTTCTTTTTTTTTTTTTTTCTTTTCCCCCTTTCTTCTTCTTTTTAAGCTTGGAGCAATCATACTTGATGTGGCCTTGCTTGCTACACTAATAGCATGTTACCTCACTCTTCTTTTTTTTTTTATGATTAAGAGATGTCTTCTTAAAGTTCCTTCTATCTTTTCTTCTTTTTATCAACTCCTTAGCCCTTCTAGAAAGCATGGCTAACTCCTCCTCTTTTTTTTCACTTTCATCATCACTTGAGACAACCTCTACTTGTTTGCCCTTAGATAAGAATTTGAGAGCTAAAGTCTTCTCCTCTATCTTGTCATTCTTGTCCCCTTACCATCTCATCTTCTTCATCTCCTCATTCTTTTTTAAAGATAGCTCATGAGTGAGAAGTTTGCCTATCAGGACATTTATTGGCACTTTTCCAATTTATGGATTTGACTTTTGAATACGACATACCCTGGCACCAAACTTCTCAAGAGGTAAGGATTTAAGTATTTTGGTGTCTACCTCATGATTGATGAGTATTCTTCCAAATTTCTTCATGTTTGTAACAATGGGTAGAAGTCTATTCATTATATCAGTGATGTTTTCATTGTCTTTCATCATGAATAGCTCTCATTCTGTCACATACATCTCCAATCTACTAGATTTCACCAAAGTTGTGCCTTCATGCTAATTCTCTAAAGCTTTTCAAATTCCATGGGCTGCGAGGCAATGTTGTACTCTTCCTATTTCTTCCCTTAATAAAGAGCTATGAAGAATCACCATTGTCTTTTTGTTTCTTCCATTTGATCTTCAATGAGCTTCCACCCATTCTTCCTTGGGATTAACTCTTCATTTGGAGATTAGAAGAGTAGGAGAATATATGAACACACAATATTGTACAGTGGTTTGAGTGTTAATGAACCCTATATCCATTCCCCAATTCTTCACAATTGGTTGTTCTACTATCACTAAATTGTGTTTCCAAGCTCACAACAAACTTATACACTTTATGTTTTATGGCTCACACACAACCTTATAACTTGTGTTTTAAGGCACACACAAAAACCTCTCAAGTGTTTTCCCAAAGGATCACACTTAACCTATACAAGAGTTTTACAACTAGGTTAACTTCCAAACCAAATAATAATGGTGTTTAACACTCACACCTAATAATATTAACTCACATACAAAGAATTAAAGGTTGAGAAATAAAATTGTAAGAGTTTAGTTATATTCAATGTTATTCTCTTGCATTCATGTCTGTTTGGTGGAGTATTTATAGGCAATAACCACCAAAGAGACGTTACAAAGAAACTATGTTCTAAATCTCTAAGGCAAGCTAGGCAGATTTTGCATTGAATGCCTGTTAGATTGATTTCGCAATCGTGATCATGAATTCCCATTTTGCACTAAACAAGTTAAAATTGTGATGGAGAAACCCATTTGTATCTAACGACTAGTCTATGTGACATGTTATTGTTAGTCTTCCAAGAAAAATAGTCATTGTGTTCTTCCAACCAACTAAAAGTTGCAGTAACGATTTAGTTTCTTCTTAGACATAATTGGTACCCTAAATTCTTTTGTTTGAAAAGAAGAAATTGCTTCAGCAAGTTGCAGTCTCGAATGTTATTTCACCCTCATGAATTTTGATATGTCAACAGTTACCTTGGACACCTAACAAGCTTTGGTTATGGACTTAATCAACTATAAAAGTCACAGTCGTGACTTAGTTTCTTCTTAGATGCGACTGTACTGCAAATTTGATTGTTTAAACTTCATGTCTTTCTTAGTAAGGTCGCGCTACAATTTGCTCCATGAATTCATCTGATTCAAGTTCATCCATTTATTTTGTAATGTCACGATCGCAAATTAAAGGTTTTTAATAGTGAATTAGAATGCCTTTCACAATGCTTGAGATTTAAACTCTCATCAAACTTCTAATACAAACCTATCTTAAAAATTGCAAAATGAACACTTAAAAATGATGTTAGAACTTATCAATCTACATTGTCAAGATCAAAAGAGAGCTTCATCCTAGGTTTGGCCAACCTAATCCAATAGCTATGAATAGCTTCTTATTTCCAGTCATGTTTTTTTAGCATCCAATATCCACTTGCCAATCATTGTCTTCCTAGGTGACTTCCAAACATTCCTATAAAACTAAATCATTTCACTTTTGTTTAGGTACCCAATCATACTTGGGACCTTAGGAGTTAGGCTTGGAAGAGTCCTCCAATTTGAGATGTGCCTTCCTAATATAGCAAAATACATTTTTGTCCCTATATCTCATGTAATAATGACATTATAGCTTAGACTTGAAAATCTTTCACCTATTAACAACCTTAGTATAAGTAAGAGGCCTTCTCAGACTTTGGCTATATGAATCAGTGCAAGTGCAAGAGTGGTAAAGAGTAGAAGAGAAGTTTTTATATGTGTACTTTTGAGCATGCCTCTTGGTATATATGTATGCATGATTTGCTCTTCAAGGCTTAGCTCTAGAGCTTTTAAAGGTTTTTTATTTACCTTCAGGCATATGAGGCTTAGTACTTAGAGTACTTTTCTTCCCAATCACCTCTATACTAGAAGTTTGAGGTATGAAAGCTCTAATGAATGTAGAAGCAGAGGATGTAAAAGATGATGCCCTATTGAAACCAAGTCCATGTCTCACAAGAGCTGGTTTTGAGATACAATAATTATATCCTAAGCTTCCTTCCCTTTGTGAAACCTAGAGATGGCATTTTTTAACTCAATAACTTCACCTTTTAAAGAATCATTTTCTTTTCTTAAAGAGTCAAAGGAGGATGAAGTTTTAGAAATATTTTCTAAAGATTTTTTGAGTTCTTCATTTGAAATTCTCAAGTCATTTACAAACTCATTTAAACATTTAAATTCATCATGTAGTTTTGAACACTTTTTCTTATAAATCTTCATTTTTCATTTATATTTATTATATCTCAAAGACATAGCCTCAAGAAGCTCATCATCTCTATCCTTGAATGCATCATAATCATCGCAAGAATGAGAATAAGTACTTACCTCATGTGAGTTGTCCTTTTGAGCCATGAAGCAAAAGTTGGCAACTTCTTTTTCACTTGAATCATGACCCCATATAGCTTTGAAACTCTTCTTTTTCTCCATGTCCCCCTTCTTCTTCTTCTTTAGCTTGGGACATTCAAATTTTATATGACCTTGCTTCTTACATTTAAAGTAAGTTACTTCACTCTTTTTTTCCTTAAAGTTGGATAATGATAATGTTTTCTTAAATTTTTCTTTTTTCCATTCTTCTTTTCATGAGCTCTTTAGATCTTTTTAAAAGTATAGCAAGTTCTTCTTCTTCCTTTTCACTCTTATCACTATCAATAGTGTTTTCTTCCACCTTATTATCTTTGCTTAAGGATTTTAAAATAAGAACTTTTTTTCACCCTTTTCTTCTTAGGCTTCATCCTTCTCAAAAACCATTTCATGAGTGAGAAGTTTGCTAATGAGAACATCGACTAGCACCTTCCCAAATGTCTTGGTTGGACTCTTGGATGTTATATACCCTTGCCCCAAATTTCTCTATATAAAGCATCTTAAGGATTTTAGTTTCTTCCTCATGATTGGTGATAACTCTTCCATACTTCTTCATGTTAACGATAATGGCAAGAAGTCTATTGGTCAAGTTGGTGATAGATTCATTCTCCTTCATTATGAGGAGCTCTCATTTGGCCATATACATCTCTAATCTACTAGACTTTACAAGTGTTGTGCCCTCATGGTAGTTCTCAAGAGCTTTTTATATTCCATGTGAGGTTTGACAATGTTGAACTCTTCCTATCTCTTCCCTTGACATGGAACTTAGGAGAATTATCATTGCCCTCTTATTTTTTCCATGCCTTCCTATGAGTTTCAACTCATTCTTCTTTTGGGATCAATTATCCACTACGATCCACTACTTTAGTATATGGCTTCCATTCCTTAGCAATAGTGTCTTATATCCACCACATCGCTATTAAGGTAAATCTTCATTTTATACTTTTAATGAGTATAGTCGGATCCATTAAAGAAAGGTATAAGGTGAGAATATATTTCTTCTTATGCCATAAATTTTTTCTCACACAATTAATACTTGAATTGAGGTCTAGCTCTGGTACCACTTGCTTGTGCACCAAGAAGGGGAATTGAATCGATGAAAATTTTAAATTTTGGAGGGAAGGTTAATTATGCAAATTTAAAAGATGGAATAGAGGAATAGAAGACACAAAAAATTTATATTATTTTAGGTGTTAACAAACCCTTCATCCACTCACCAATTCACTAATTGGGTATTTTGCTAATACTAAATGGTGTTTCACAAGCCCACACCAAACTTTACACTTTTGTGTTTTATAAGACTCACACACAACCTCACAAGTGTTTTACAAAGCTCTCATATAACTTATACAAGAGTTTTCTTTTACAATGATCACTTTAAAACCCAATCCCAAAGGTGCTTAAAGGCTCACACCAAACTTAATAATTTAATCACAAAGAATAAATAAGAAAGAGAGAGTTGAGAATTCAATTTGCAAAAGTTTAGCTATAGTAAATGTTATTCTCTTGCATTTAAGTCCATTTGGTGGAGTATTTATAGGGTACACCTACTAAAAAATTATTACAAATAAAACTATCTCCATATCTTAAAAGTTGGTGGTAAAATCTAGCATTAAATGCTTGTCAAATGAAAGTCAGGGTCAAGTTAAGAAGCTGCAGTCGCGAGTTGCTTTTCACTCCAAATTTTACTAAGTCGCGGTTGTGATTTTCTATTGTATCTAATAGCTAGTTAAATATGGCACTTCATCAATAGTTGGCCCATAATCGTTGGGTTACTCTTAACCATATTAAAAGTAGCAGTCACAAAATTAGGGTTTGACCATTATCCCCACCGTGAATGAAACTGGACTTTGAAGATCTTGGATGTTTAGGATTCGTAGTCATTATGCTAGAGTCACTGCGCGACTTTTGAATAGGCAATGGTCTCTTTTGACATGTAGCTTCATTTGGCTAAGCATTTGGATCCCTCCAACTAATTTCAAAGATCGTTGTCACTACCTCTGCTACGACCTAGACTGTGAACTAAACTGGGCTAATTGTGTCTTGAAAGTTAATTTCTTCCATTCAACTTTCAATGAGTTTCTAACTTAATTTTTGTAAGATTAACACTTAAAAAAGACATTAGAACCTTTCAATCTATATTATCATGATTAAAAGAGAGTTTTGATGTAGGTTTAACCAACCTAGTCCAACATACTTCACCTCCTGAATGGATCAAAGTCCAAATTAAGTCTATAACTATGCTCAAAAGCACAATGCTAATAACAAAATTATTGTTTATATTGTTTAAATATTATATAATTAACAATAATGTTGCAATAATTTCTACATTAATATTATGATATCAAATGCTTTTTACAATAATAGTATGATAATAATTATTTTAATGGTGTGAACAATATAAATGATTATAACAACAATAGTAATTAAAACAAATATTTAAAATCTAAAATCATTATAACATCATAAAGCCCTCATAATACGTTTGGTCATTGCCATAACCGTTATAAAAGCCATCATAAATACATAGTATAATTTTCCCTCAAAATCATTATAATATCTTCAAAATATCTCCCCACAAATAATTAATATTTTTATTTACTTTAACTTTTGCTCTTCTCCTTCTATAAATATAATTCAAATTTTGATATATAAATATCCTTTAAAAACAATCGTGGAAGGAAGTTGACTTCTCTATTAACTCTTTCATTTCTCACTCATAATAAATTTACACTTTTATAACTCCTATAACCGCTGAAATGAAATTAATAATATCTTAAATTAACTTATTTCCGTAGTTTTACATGTTCATATGCTTGCTTTTAAAGGCCATTTCAAAAGGTCAATTGTAATGGGAACATAGCTTCCTTCTTTTCCACGATTGTTCCGATATGACTCAATAAATGTAAACTTCAAAGTAAATTTCTCCTTCTACAGAAAAAAATTACACATTACATTCAGAGATAAAAATATTGCCACCAAATACTATACCTATCATCACCTCGTTATTTAAAAAAATTAAATTTAAAATAAAAGATTAAACTTATTTATAAATTTATGTGTGTGCACGCACGTGTGTCTGTCTTTGTGTGTGTGTGTTTGTCTATATATATATATATATATTATCATAATATTTAATATCATATTTTATATTAATTTTTTAATTATATTAATGTAATAATCAATATAATATTAAATATTATAATATTATAATATTGTAATATTATAATCATAATATTATAAATAATAATTTTAATATTATAAAATATTAAATTATAAAAATATGATACAAATGTAATAATATTTGTAATTATAATAATATTTCAATGTTATTATAATTATTATAATTAAATGTTAATAATTTAGTAATAATTATTATCATAAATATTAATAATTATAATAAACTACTTATAATATTAAATAAAATTAATAAAATTAATAAAATAATTATAATAAATAATATAATATAATAGTTACAATAAATTTATAATAATATAATATTAACAATAATATAATGTTCATAATATTAATAAAAATATAATAAATAGAATTATAATATTAATATTATAAAATAAATTTGTAATAATAGTATTAGCACTAAATTTTGGGTTTTAGGATGCAAGCCCAATGATGAAAAACTACTAAAATTATTCCATAAAAAATAGGAAAAATAGTGTGCAAGAAAGTAGCAAATGCCTAGACAAACCTTGAACCCAACCAAAGCCCAAACCTAAGACAAGCCTAAAATTGTCTGTCGAGAGTGATGGGTTGTACAACCCATCAAGTAGGGTTGTACGACCCATCCTAAAATCCGGGTCTACAGAACATTCTAGAACTGGTCTCCCTTTAAACCCTAAGGTTGTACAGCACAGACAAATGGATGTACAATCTTTTTCTAGCTGTACAATCCATGTGCAAACTCTAATTCCAAGAGATTCATCTCCTTCTTTGTGATTGGATGCGTCCATGTTGTGACTAGAACCATTTTAAGGTTTGGTGTACTGATCTCACACCTATAAATACCCCTTTTTTAGAAGGGAAAGGGGAGGCCAATTTTCCCTAGCCAAACTCTGCTAAAATTGTCTCTCAAACCTTAAAAACACCTCACCAAAATAGAAATCACAAATAACCAACACACACCCAAAAGATTCAAGGTAAAACCAATTTTTACTCTAGCTTTAAACATTTTTTCTCTTGGCATTTGGAGAAAATTTTAACACCAAAGTGCCTTTGAGGGCAAAAGACGATATTTAACGCATTAAGGGACTATTCCCCTTCCCCTCCCACCTTTTTTCTTCTCCTTCCCCTTCTTCTTTTTGTTTTCAATTTTTATTTCAGCAATTCCCAGTGGGTTGTACAGCTGAGTAGTATGTTGTACAGACCACTTTATAGTTTGTACAACCCACTATTCCTGCTCATAACACTATTCACACAGCTTTGTCCATACATACTTTATGGATTTTTCTTTTTTTTTTTTACGATGTTGTGAGGCTTCTTCTATGACACCCCAATTAATAATCATTTAATTTTCTCTCTAAGTCTATCCATTGTCATTTAAAAGACCTGATTAAAAATTTTTTTTTTCACTATGTCTCTTGTTCACTACTTAGAAACTATTTACAACAAAACATACATGAATAAACAAACTAAAATACTAATTGACTGCATACTAGCCCAACCTCTCTTACACTGCTAAACAGCGACTTCGAAAAGTATACTGGATGCAATCTTTTGTCTACTCTTCCTGAAATAAGATTTCATACAAAAAAGTGAGTTTGCATACTCAGTAAGTAAATGCATAACGATACTTCAATCTCAAATAACGTAACAATATTTGAACATAAATAACTCATCATCATATCCATGTACAAAATAAAGAGTTTTTCCCTCTTAAATGCCAACATAACAACATTTAAACATAAATAACTCACCATCATATCTATGTACGAAATAAAGAGCTTTTCCTCTTAAATGCTAACATAACAACATTTAAACATAAATAACTCACCATCATATCCATGTACGAAATAAAGAGTTTTTCCTTTTAAATACCACATAGGTTGTCAAAGGTTATTACCACACTTGCTATTATATTTTATTGCCACACAGGCTATTATATCATTGCCACACAAGTTATTATATCCTTGCCACACAGGCTGTTTTATCATTGCCACACAGGCTATTTTATCATTTTCACACAGGCAATTATATCATTGCCACACAGGCTATGCCATATAGGCTATCATCTCCTTGCCACACAGGCTATTATATCATTGTCACAAAGGTTATTATATCATTGCCACACAGGTTGTTTTATCATTGCCACATAAGTTATCATCTCTGTCCACACAAGCTACACAGGCTATCATATCATTACCACACAGGCTATTTTATCATTGCCACACAAGCTATTATATTTTTTGCCACACAGGTTGTTTTATCTCTGCCACATAGGCTATCATCTCCTTGCCACACAGGCTATCATATCAGTGCCTCACAGGCTATTATATCATTGTCACACAGGTTGTTTTATCATTGTCATACAAGCTATCATCTTCTTGTCGCACAGGCTATTATATCATTACCACATAGGCTATTATATCATTGCCACACAGGCTATTTTATCATTGCCACACAGGCTATCATCTCCTTGCCACACAGGCTGTTTTATTGTTGCCACACAGGCTATGCCATACAGGCTATCATCTCTTTGCCAAACAGGCTATTATATCATTGCCACATAAGTTATTATATCATTGCCACACATGTTGTTTTATCATTGCCACACAGGCTATACCACATAGGCTATCATCTCCTTGCCACATAAGTTATTAAATATTATCGCCACATAGGCTATTAAATATTATTATCAACATCTCATAAAAATAAATAGATCAAGAGTATAACAATCTTTCATCTATGTATTCCACAATATCATCACATTAAACAACATTTCATTCCATTGAATATAAGTTCATGGTATTTAACCAATCATACATATAGTACCATTAGTTATTTACTTACCTCATCCTTCAAGCTTATTTAGCCGTGAATGGTCCCGACTTATTTTCACTATTATCCTTAAAGCCTCGAGGACCTATTTCAATACACCAATTCAATTCATGATGATAAAGCAAGATTTTCATTTTGTTATGCAAATATGACATGATTCATGCAAGTGGACCTAGTATTTATGCATATTTTCCTTATATGGTAGCTTGAGTTTGCTATACTCTCACAGCAATAAGCCTAGATATACTCATCAAAATTACTTGATTCTTTTTTTTCAAATAAAACTGGACACATAATGATACAACATATTCAAATTTCAAGCCAATATCAGACACATAGAAAATGTGGTGTATTTTTAAATTTGTCCCTATTGCAGTGTCATCTCAGTCTGAGTAGGTCTTACACTCTTAGGTATATACCAAATTGTACAAATCCAATTGTAATAATAATTTACCACCAGTTACAAAACATATAAAAGAAAATTTTTCATGTTTTACTCTTTGTCTAATTCAGTCTATAAAGTCACAAAAACAAAGGACCAAATCTCAGGGTAAGCAGGTTTGTAACATGATGACAACTAGTCATGATGAAGGGACCATATCTCAACAACCATGCTAGATTTGGATATAATATTTCACAGAAATATATATCAAACATAAATATACAACTTTCAAGTTTAGACCATCATCAAATTCTAAATCTATGGCCATCAAATTCTTGGAAAACATATTCAAAAGAAATGTGAGGTTTCATCCCGGTACAGAGTCAGTCCCAATCAATGAGCCATATCTCTTTCCACACAGCAAATCAATCAAAACTGATTTTTAGATATTTATAAAGGACATAACCTTACAAATTTCATGTTTTACACTTTATCAAAATAAGAACACAAGGCCATTAAAATATAAGAAAATAGAAGACTGAGATCATCTCATTCGGATTTGACCCAGTTGTACTGAAGGAGTCATATCTCCTCACACACACAAAATCAAGCAAAATCGTTTCATAGGTATTTATATGAGACATAAAGATACAACTTTCATATTTTTCACTTTCCCTAATTCCTCTTCTAGGGTTATGAAATCGTGGTTACAAAATCCTGCTCTAACAACAGAATATAGCACAAACAGCTCTAGTTCTCTTGGATTCAACTTTCATCCAAGAGCTCTACCTCAATTACTCCATAATTCTCACTAACCATGCATGATTAACATGTCATGAGAGGTTAATTTCAAGTAAGAAGATAAATTAACTTACCTATTATCCCATAATTAGAAAACCTTAGGCAGCTCACTCTTCTCCCTCTCTTCTTCTTCTTCTTCTTCTTCTTCTTCTTTCTTTCTTTCTTTCTTTCTTTCTTCCTTAGCTCTCTCTCTCACTCTCTTTCTACCATACCTCACGAATTACCCCTCATTTCTGACCCTAATTGTCAGATATAAACTTATTATAACAATATAAAATCATAGTGCTTCATTTCCATTGGTTGGAAGTTCACTTTTCCTCTTTTATTCCCTCTTCTTCACTCCTTAGGCACCTTCATCCATCTCTCAATCCCTAAATGCTCCTTATACTCTTAAATAATCTCTATAACACCATTATTTATGATGCTATAATATGCACACAACATAAGATAATTTTCCATGCAACTATACAAACACTACATATATGTTAAAGTGTCTCAACTGTAACGGTGCAAGTGTCATTGTCATGCTTCTACAAATCGCATGACTAAATGATCATTTATCCAATGCATATGTTCATATGGAATTTCATATTATTTATGCAATGAATATGTTCATGTAATAATGTCAATGGATGTGGATAGGGATGTTACATTTCTTCCCCTCTTATAAAGAATTTCATCCTCGAAATTCAATACCTGTAAGTAGCTGAAAATAAATAGATACCCACCTAATCATCTACATTTATAAGTAGCTCAATAATTAATTGATGAAACTAATGTCAGATCCATATTTCTGAACAAGAACTCTATTTTCCAAAAGCTAGAAACATTAATCAGCTGGACAAAGGTTTTTTGAAAAGGCATTTAAACTTACGGATGTTCCCACTCAATCTCAAATCCCAACAGAAAGTTAACTTCTTAAAAATACAAATAGAATAGATTCATAGTTAGAAACAATCTATATTTCATCCTTGAACAATAAAATTAGTCCGTTAGGACATTACATATTAGATTGAGT